>JAWPHD010014085.1:0-63729 GCA_037043455.1 Cyrtodaria siliqua
CACATATATATTCCGTTCTTACACATATATATTCACTTCTTACACATATATATTCCGTTCTTACACATATATATTCCGTTCTTACACATATTTATTCAGTTGTTACACATATATATTACGTTCTTACACGTATATATTCAGTTCTTACGCACATATATTCAGTTCTTACACATATATATTCCGTTCTTACACATATATATTCCGTTCTAACGCATATAAATAATTAAAATATTCAAGTTCTTAAACATATATATTCCGTTCTTACACGTATATATTCCGTTCTTACACGTATATATTTCGTTCTTACACATATATATTCCGTTCTTACGCATATATATTCCGTTTTTTACGCATATATATTCAGTTCTTACGCATATATGTTCAGTTCTTACGCATATATATTCAGTTTTTACACATATATATTCAGTTGTTACACATATATATTCCGTTCTTACACGTACATATTCCATTCTTACGCATGTATATTCCGTTCTTACGCATATATGTTCAGTGTTACGCATATATATTCCGTTCTTACGCATATATATTCCGTTCTTACACATATATATTCCGTTCTTACGCAATATATATGTGTAAGTAGTTGAATATATATGTGTAAGAATTGAATATATATGTGTAAGAACGGAATATATATGTGTAAGAACGGAATACATATGTGTAAGAAGTGAATATATGTGCAAGAACTGAATATTTCTGTGTAAGAACTGAATATATATGCGTAAGAATGGAATATATATGCGTAAGAACGGAATATATATGCGTAAGAACGGAATATATATGTGTAAGAACGGAATATATATGTGTAAGAACTGAACATATATGTGTAAGAACGGAATATATGTGTAAGAATATATATGCGTAAGAACGGAATATATATGTGTAAGAACGGAATATATATACGTAAGAA
Source organism: Cyrtodaria siliqua (assembly GCA_037043455.1). Lineage (NCBI taxonomy): Eukaryota > Metazoa > Mollusca > Bivalvia > Adapedonta > Hiatellidae > Cyrtodaria > Cyrtodaria siliqua. The sequence goes on from JAWPHD010014085.1 coordinate 929, forward strand.
CTGAATATATATGTGTAAGAACTGAATAAATATGTGTAAGAACTGAATATATATGCGTAAAAACTGAATATATATGCGTAAGAACTGAATATATATGCGTAAGAACGGAATATCTATGTGTATAAACGGAATATATATGGGTAAGAACGTAATATATACGTGTAAGAACCTAATATATCCATGTAAGAACGGAATATATATGTGTAACAACTGAATATATATGTGTAAAAACTGAATATATATGCGTAAGAACTGAACATATATGCGTAAGAACTGAATATATATGCGTAAAAACGGAATATATATGCTTAAAAAACGGAATATATATGCGTAAGAACGGAATATATATGTGTAAGAACGAAATATATACGTGTAAGAACGGAATATATACGTGTAAGAACGGAATATATATGTTTAAGAACTGAATATATATGCGTTAGAACGGAATATATATGTGTAAGAACGGAATATATATGTGTAAGAACTGAATATATGTGCGTAAGAACTGAATATATACGTGTAAGAACGTAATATATATGTGTAACAACTGAATAAATATGTGTAAGAACGGAATATATATGTGTAAGAACGGAATATATATGTGTAAGAAGTGAATATATATGTGTAAGAACGGAATATATATGTGTAAGAACAGAATATATATGTGTAAGAACTGAATATATATGTGTAAGAACGGAATATATATGCGTTAGAACGGAATATATATGTGTAAGAACGGAATATATATATGTAAGAACGGAATATATATGCGTAAGAACTGAATATATATGTGTAAGTACTGAATATATATGTGTTCGAACTGTATATATATGCGTAAGAACTGAATATATATGCGTAAAACTGATAATATATGCGAAGGAACGGAATATATATGCGTAAGAACGGAATATATATGTGTAAGAACGGAATATATATGTGTAAGAACGGAATATATATGTGTAAGAACGGAATAAATACGTGTAAGAACAGAATATATATGTGTAAGAACACAATATATACGTGTAAGGACGGAATATATATGTGTAAAAACGGAATATATATGTGTAAGAACGGAATATATACGTGTAAGAACGAAAGATATACGTGTAAGAACGGAATATATATGTGTAAGAACTGAATATATATGCGTAAGAACTGAATATATATGCGTAAGAACTGAATATATATGTGTAAGTACTGAATATATATGTGTTCGAACTGAATATATTTGCGTCAGAACTGAATATATATGCGTAAAACTGATAATATATGCGAAGGAACGGAATATATATGCGTAAGAACGGAATATAAATATGTAAGAACGGAATATATATGTGTAAGAACGGAATATATATGTGTAACAACTGAATATATATGCGTAAGAACTGAATATATATTGCGTAAAAACTGAATATATATGCGTAAAAACTGAATATATATGCGTAAGAACGGAATATATATGTGTAAAGAACGGAATATATACGTGTAAGAACGGAATATATATGTGTAAGAACGTAATATATATGTGTAAGAACGGAATGAATATGTGTAAGAACGGAATATATATGTGTAAGAACGGAATATATATGTGTAAGAAGTGAATATATATGTGTAAGAACGGAATATATATTGCGTTAGAACGGAATATATATGCGTAAGAACGGGAATATATATGTGTAAGAACGGAATATATATGTGTAAGAACAGAATATATATGCGTAAGAACTGAATATATATGTAACTTTAATTGATACATTTACATCATTTTCTCATAGTGCCTCAGCAAACTGTAAGCTCCATTGTTTTTAGTTATTAAAATGTATACAAACCATCGTTAGGCGAGACATGTGAATCCGCGGATTTCTTGTTTAACCATGTATGTACATCTTTATTTTTGCCGAAATAAATCTATCTATGTATCGTTTTCTAAGATGTTAGGATTTATATTGCTACACAGCCTTAAATTGATGACTGTCAGCACTCACAAAACGTGATCAAACTGGTCAAACATTATCGGATGAGACACGTCATACAATTTATCTGCGTCTATTACATGTATTAATAGAATGTGTATGGAGATGTGTATGCGTATTTATTTGAGATTGAAGCTATGATTTTGCAACTGACATAGCAAATACTAAGTTTGATTTATTTTTAATTGATTATAAAAAGAAAATAGAATATAACTGTATTACCCTATTTGAATTTTTACTTTTAAATTGAGGGATTGCGAGGTGGGGATGGGGCGGCGGCGGTGGGGACTAACACATCGAGGATTTGACAGAAATTAACCCCTGTTTGAAAGGAATGAGCTGTTCCAGACAAACTATTCGCACTACCACCACCTCACCGCCTCCCTCTGGATTTAGACCCCGCACATAGAATGTCAACAAAATACCCTTTAAACTTTTTTCTTCAAACATGTCCTCAAACAAACCTACCCTGAAAAGAGCGTTTATTCAAACCTCGAACCACTAGAAAATCTACAAATACCCCCATGGATATTTTTATATAAAACAAATCTCTGAAATTTCGGAAATACCTCCCTGGACCTTTTTCCTTTACCGCCACCCAACACACCTCAAAAATTCCTACCAGCCGACCTCATTACCTCGTTTACCTAAAAATCACCTCCTATAGAAAATATTTTTTACAACACCCCAGTCCCCTGGAAAATTTCGAAAATATCCCACTCACCAAAAAAAACCACTCGAAAACCGGACACACCCATCACCTCACCCCGCCCCACCCTTAATGGGTGATGTTTCCTATGAATGAGTGTTTATAATGATGATGTTGATATGATTTAACATAAAATTGGATTTAAGGGACACTGTACAATTTAGATAAAAGGGGCATGTGCCAGTAATTTTGGACTTAATTCTAATAGCGGATTTTAGAAATATTTGATATAATTTATGTGTATTCTGCAAGTGACTATTGTTCATTGTACAATTTAAATAAATTTGTTGATTATAATTTAAAAATTGTTGTTGCTGGTTTTGCACTTCCTTTCCTGTTACGTTTTACCCCGTAACGGTAAGGAACGGATATTGCGTGCAGAGCCCAATTAGACCAACGATATTTACACCGGGGTACTGACTTAAGACAGAACCGGTACAGAACCAACATTGGGGACTACCCTGTAAAATAGTGCTCCTAGGGTAGAAATTAAACATTTCTCTATTTCCCTGGGTACTCCCGTTGCTGCCACAACCCCATCCCCACCCAGGTGAGTGAAATAAATTATAAGTGCGTACTTGCTTTTACGTGTACTCTCCCAGTTATTACTTCTATCCTACATTTTCACAGGTACGAACATTCTAAAAAATCTAAAAGAGCACAAAAAATGGAATGGGTGGGGAAGGTGGTGGGGGTTCGGAGGGTTTTGTTATTACATTCTTCTTGTTTTTCTAGATCTTTTTATAGAACGTAGATCAGACATTTGGTCATCATCGTGATTGAAATGCCCTTTACGTATTATTACGTATTTACCGTTTCAAAAATCGGCCTGTGACTGTTGCTTGTTTGAGTGAAACGGGACATGCGCTGTGAAGCAATCTATTAAATCGTAACATATGAAAATTGATTGATCTCATCATCATCATCATAATGAAAAAAACACAGCATATAACAGAAAAAGGACTTCATATCATAAGAAATGCACCGCGTATAAAGCCGTTTGTACCGAATATAATGCAATTGAAACCACCGAATATAAAGACGTATCCACCACGTATATTAAAATATATACCATATATAAAGTCAACAGAAGCACTGCATATAAATACAAACCTACTTCATAGAATGTTCAAAGGACCTCATATATATTAGATAAACTACTGAATATAGTAATAACTGGACAGCATATAATGGTTTATCTACTACATACAATGACTTATCTATCGCATATACTGATTAATCTACTGCATATAAATACTTTTCTACTACATATAAAGATTTATTTAAAAATATAATTAAAAATAAACTACATATCATGAAAGATCTACCACACATAAAGGGAAATACACTGCATATATTAATCGGCAACATCATAAGACAGTCATGGCGTTCCATACAAGTTTATTGATCAGTATGGTAGATCATTGACACATCAATACATGTTGTGTATAACTGTATCAATAAACGTTTGTATAAACACTTGGTTTTATATTTAATATCGTCATATAATGCTCAAATTGACACATCAACATCCTTCATAAAAACTTTATCCAACCCATTTACTCAAATATTTCGTTTTCCTCTTCAATTTATTTGTCATCAAAATCTACCTCATCATCAAAGTTCATATCATCTTTTCCTTGGTTGGAACATTCGCGTAGTCTGCACAGAGAAGTACATGTTCTGCTATGTACGTTTTATTGTAAAGTCTAATAACAATAAAATCAAATCATAAAGAACACTTTTATTTTAAAAGAAACACAATGAATAATTAATCATATTTCATAAGCATAATATGTTAAAAAAATCATTAAAAGGAAATCACAAGAGATAACCATTTTCACAATTTCCTCAGGTGGTTGTCTCCCTCGAATGAAAAAAATCGAGCAGGACTTACCCTATATTATTCCACTGACTAATTTTTTTGCCAGATATATACCAGTACAACACAGTTTATACTAGACTGAGATTAAATTTTGTTAATATGGTAGAGCTACTATTTTAGATTTCATTTTCTGCCACACTAAAATACTAACATTGCAAGGTCATTGACATTAGCTAATGTTCATGAGGTTGGTCTGCTTTTACCTTTACAACAGATATATGCAAACTATGAGGTCACTTTGGGTTAAAAACAAAAGATAAAGTTATGAAATTTAATAAGAAACATCTTTACCTTATTTGCTTGCTGTCTTTTTTTCATTTGATGTTATTTTCTGCAATTGTTTACAGTTTTACTCGGCATAATAAATGGTGAATTTATTAACAAGGGAAGTAACTTTTCAAATACTTATTAAAGTATTCCTTTTTATTTTCAAAGGTTTTTTAATTTCCACAATACTATTTATAAAGAAATTGTAAGAAATCTGACATTTTACACTTAAACTCTAGTCATATATCCACCGTTGCTAATAAATGAAGATATAATTTTTTGAGGAAAATCAATCTTTTACCCTTATACATGTACACTGTATAAAACACATTAGAAATCAAGTAAAGCTATAATACCACTAAGTAATGAAATTTAGAATGAATTGTCATGCATTTTTCATTTCCATTTACCTGAACATTTACTCAGAACATGATAATAGTTTCCATTTGACACTAAAACTGGTATCAATGTTTACCTTTGTCCGTTTGAATAATTTTTGATCTTAATCCTGAGTGGGTGGGGCAATTTGATATGCAAATTTAGCAAAGAAACGTCATTAATTGACCCTAAAACAGAACAGTATTTAATGAACTGAACATACTTTTATCGGTTGTTAGAACATTTCGTCACTAAGATACGAAAAAATACTTCAGGTGTTGATATATATCAAAGTAATGTGCTTATAAACGCCAAAATATCACTTAATTTTGCACCCATTTTAGAATTCAATGGGTTCTTTTATCCATCGCTTACTTAAAAAATGTATTACAAACACTTGAATTCTTGTTATTTTCTTTTAGTATATGCTTTATTGTCTCAAAATAACACATACGTGTATTGCTTATGTAACAAACAGGAAATCTTTAAGTTAAGTATAAAATCTCTAAAAGTGTGTGGGGTAAATTTACATGTAAAATTGAGATTTTTGGCTAAAAAGAAGAAAACAAGGTCATTTAAACTGATTGTACTTGTCATATTTCGGGGCTGTTAACTGTTTTACATAATTATTAATAGTGAAAATACAGAAATTATTAAATATAACTTTTTGAGTGACATTTTATGACATTCTCTGATTTTCAGTTTTTTCAAGGGGGTTATGTTTAAAAACGCATTAAAATCATGTAAAGCTGTAACTTTGAAATTGCTATAATGCATTTTCCTTACCTCCATAAAATTGCCCCCAAATTGACAATAGTAAGAATTTGCCCACCAAAATGGTACCTGAAATCGTTCTGGCCCATGGACTATTAAGACACTTATATAACTCTAAGCAAAGATACTGACATTCCGGTCAGTAGCCTTAGGCGTACAACTTGTTACAAATATAGATATAAAATTCCATTTTTTGTTTGAATGCCCTCTTTACTATAGCCTTAGAAAACAATATTTAAAGAAATATTTTTGGAAACACCCCAACATGTTGAAGTTAATAGATCTCATGACGTCAAACAGTACGAAGGTACATCGATGTTTAGGACAATATATGTATAAGTCGTTCAGATTAAGAAATGAGATCTATGCAACTAATAGTTAAGAATCACACCGAATTATTTATTTTTCAAAAATCGTGAGTGAGTGAGTGGGTAAGTGAGTAAGGGTGGTAGGGAGTGAGGGAGTGAGGGACAAGCTGTTTACTGATCGCTTGAATGCATCAGTATTTGGAAAGGGAACACAGTGTCTATATACTCGCGTGTATGATATGTAAAAGTAGTGTATTATTTATCAATTGATAATACAAATTATACTGGTTTGTGAAAATATTTAAATTATGTTTATGCAATCGCTTGCTTGCCATATTTAAATTGTTTTGTAACTCATAGACATGTTTTGTCTTTTGGATGAATAAAGTTATCTATCATATTATATAAAAATCGAACAGCAAAAGCAGCATTCAAGGACAGAAAAAAATAAGAAATTTAGAGATGAATAAAAGCCAAATAATACATCACAAACACAAAAGGGTTGACAATAGGGCTACCGCCTTGGAACTGTCAGTGGCAAACAAATAAAACTGGTTCTAGGGTGCAGCAAACCTCACACCTACCATACTGTCATCCCAATTAAACGGGACAGTGTAAATAAAGAAATTCCCGCCATGAACTATTCTCTAACCAACAAGGCAGCATTAATAGGCAATATAAGTAAAACACAAAGATGCTCGTGTATATATAAATACAAAAAAAACAATAGCCTAAAAAGCCACAATGAAGCTACTCGATGACTTGGCAGAAGCCAGAGCAACACGATAATAAACCATTGAGGGCACGATAAGACGAGACCGCAGACAAACATCAAACGTCACCGTCCTTTTGGGCTTTAGGTAGACGTCATCATAGGGTCCACGGCCTGTCCGGTCATCGTACAATTAAAAGGAAAAGCATAGTGACGAATTGTAAATGGGTCCACCACCAAGCATGTAGTCCGTGGCAAAATGATAAGGTCATAACCTCTTTTGAACAAGTTTAACAAAGATAGTGTCAAAGTGATCATGACCTAGAATCTTACGATTAGATCATGGCGGGGATTTCTTTATTTACACTGTCCTGTTTTACTGGGATGACAGTAGGGTAAGTGTGAGGTTTGGTGCACCCTAGAACCGGTTTAAACCCCCAGTGGCCTACTTTGTCACTGACCGTTCCAAGGCGGTAGCCCTATTGTCAACCCTTTTGTGTTTGTGATGTCGTTTGCTTTTATTATTACTTTTGCCTTCTTTTTTGTCTTTTTGCATGTTTGTTTCTGTGTTTTGTGGTTGACTGTCCTCCTTGAATGCTACTTTCCATGTCCGATCTTTTTATATTTCTTTGTAAAGAAGTCAGGATGTGATAGTCCTTGTCGCAGAAGAGTTCTTAAATTACTTTTATATTTGGAAAGAATATCAGTGTTATGATAATAAAATGTTGCAAAGGTTTTACGAAGATTATGGTAACGGTACAAAGTCTGCAAGTGACCAATCAACTTATATGTGACTATTGTGATTGGTCGAATTGTTACTAAAGGTGAGGATTGAGATTTCAGCCGTGAAACTATACGGAGTGCCGTAATAGAGGATATAGACTATGTAGTGGAGATAATCTGTTTACTTCGATCATTTTGATTTTGACATTATTCGGCGTACCGAATGTTTCGGAGTATCTATGTTGAAATTAATATTATTATGAATGAGTGTATCCTATATTTTGTCATAGACCTACATACACTGGATTTGAAACAAGTCTTAAATCCAAATTATCCGCCGAATAAAAATTTACCCATGAATACTTGCGTGTACATGTACGTTTTTTCGCGCTTGCGCGTTGCACTAAGATACGCACCGTCTTAAAAACTGATCAAATTAGTGTAAGAAAACATAATATACATATCGTTGTTAATATATTTGTTTTGAGAGTAGTACATATGTTAGATGAATCATTTAAAGATGATATGAGAGATAATTCTGTGTTCTTTATAGCAATGTCCGTTTAGCTTTAATAGTTACAAACTTAATAACGAAATATCCTTTCGTTTGATCGTATGCGAACTGCAACAGTGATGTGAATGTTCTAAAAACAAATTAGTCACTTAGTGTCGTACAATTTATTATTATAGACTAATGTACATTATCCCTTTGTTTATTCATAGATCTACATACATATCCATGGTTTATTTTACATGTAAGGCTAGCATATATTTGCAGGTCATCTACTTAATATGTATAGCATACTTTTTCTAGTATATGCGATTTATACTGCTTTTGAGGGTCGCAGTATAAATCGCATACGAGAAAAATATGCTATACATGTTTTGTACCATAGCCATATATCCAAGTACGCGCGTGCAAGAAGTTTTATGGCGTTGTAGGTTTTAGTAAACATAACAGCTCGATCCAATCAAGAAATAGCATTATCACGCGGCATGAGCATGACCCATGAGCCAATTGCCTTTGTATTGTATATTATTGGGCAGCGTCAAGAATTGCTGTTTTGGTAATGGTTTAGTCGTTATGATTGACAGGTTGTGTGAAAACATTACAACTGCGCGCGCGTAAAATGTAGTAGACCACGGTATAACTGCCGAATCTGTCATTTATAGCACAACTGAAATATACCGGCATTTCTAGCACGGTTTAGGCTAAGACCTTCAGGTTTATGAAAATTATATCATAAGCAAGAACAAAGGAAAACCATTAGAGCTATGGTACAATTACATATGTACACCTTTTATGAATGAATGGTATTTTACGGCACGTCGACACATATATATGTCATATTGTGCGCAAATCTGATGAAGGATGGAAAAATGAAATAGTAAGTTATTAAAAACTAATGTAAAAATATATTGTTAAAAATATTTACATCTATAAGGGATGATTTTCTAAAAGTAGTAACTATCTATATGTAGGGCAACAAATGCCCATCAAAGGGCGTGTGAAGAAGTAAATGCAAATATAATTATTTTACAATGAATTATACAGTCTGATTACTTTTAAGAAGTCTAAAACAAGACTGAAATATATAGTATCAAATAAATCTTTCATAGTATTAACTGTTATATTTGCTGCATATGATCAAGAATGAATGAATGAATGAATGAATGAATGAATGAATGAATGAACGAACGAACGAACGAACGAACGAACGAACGAACGAACGAACGAACGAACGAACGAAAGAACGAACGAACGAACGAACGAACGAACGAATGAATGGTGTGTTATGGCAAGTCGACACATAAATAGGGTCATATTGTGCGCAAAAACTGATGAAAGATGAAGAAATGAAGTAGTAATTAAAAATGTATGTAAATATATAAAGATAAAACTATTTACAAATAATGGATTATATGGTAAAAGTAGTAGCTATCCATATGTAGGGCAACAAATACCCATCAAAGGGCGTGTTAAGAAGTAAATGCAAATATAAAAATCATTTTACAATGAATGAATGAATGAATGAATGGTGTTTTACGGCACGTCAACACATACATAGGTCATATTGTGCGCAAAATTGATGAAAAAGAAGAGATGAAGTATTAATTAAAAATTAATGTAACTATATAAAGATAAAACTATTAAAAAATAAGGGATGATAAGGTGTAATATAAACTATGTATGTAAATCAACGAATGGCCGTCAACGGGTATATAAACAAGTAAATATATATATATAAAAACACATTACAATGATTTATATAGTCTGATCTCTTTTAGGAAATCTAAAACAAGACTAAAATCTACAGTACCAAATAACTCTTTCATAGTATTAACATTGTAGTACCTTTGACGCGTAGGATCAAAGTCTACACATTCCAATAAGATGTGTTTGACCGTTAACGGTGCAAAGCAGGGTATACATTCTGGTAATTGCTCACCTTGTAATAAATATGAATGAGTATAACGTGTATGCCCTATCCTGCACCGGGCTAGGACAACTTCCTCTCGACGAATGGGTCTACTAGAAGAACGCCATTCTCCGAGTAACGGTTTAATTGGATGGAGTTTATTGTTAACTGACAAATCCCAAGCGGTTTGCCAAGAGTTACGAATATATGTGTTAATACAACTTTTAAAATCAGTATAAGGTAATTTGGTATTAGATATATGTAAATATAATGCTGCCTTAGCAGCACTATCAGCTCTATCATTACCACGTACTCCTACATGGCTTGGAAGCCAGAAGAAAATAATAACATTATCAATTATAAGAGAATTGTACTTTTCTAAAAGTTGAAGCACAACTGGGTTATCATGTTTCATATTACCTAGTGCTTGAAGAGATGAAAGGGAATCGGAAAATATTACAAAATGGTCATCATCAGATTCCTGAATATAATTTAAGGCAAGTTCAATTGCCTTAAGTTCAGCTGAAAAGATAGAGGCCTTGGCAGGCAGGCGGCTCTTTATGCTGTGTTTGTGAATAACAGCTCTGCAGCTACCTTATCTCCATCTTTAGAGCCGTCTGTGTAGATATGTTGAAAGTCAAAGTATTTCGATTTAATTTTAGTAAATTTGGTTTGAAAGACAGTAGGGTCTGTACTGGATTTGTTATTATTACAAAGATCAAAAATAATTGTTGGAGATTCCAAAGTCCACGGTGGAATTTGTGGTACTTTGTACTTGGCAATCAAATTTAGGATTGTATGACATTCATTGATCCAGTTTTCCTTAAACACATGTGTTTCATATACCGTGTTGAAGGTTTTGTGCTCATCGACATTTTGGCCCATTTTATTAGGGTTTTCCTTAACTTTCCTCATTATCTTGCATTAGACACTGACGTGAGTTTTGAACCTCTTTTAACAGTCCGTAAGTTTACTAATATTATTTCTTATGGATCTTTGATACGATTCTATTTCGTATCTCTAATAAATCCTTATTGGCCCTTATTTCGCTTTTCACAGAATGGTATTACTCTCCATAAAAACAATTATGAGTCTTTTAGCTAAAACTTTAAAAATAAATCTTTCACCTCTTCGGTTACACTCTGCGTCATCAATACAAATTCCACAAAATAACTCTTCATTTCTTAGAACTAAACCATATGTACGCCTTACACCTTTAAATCTTCATTCGGCAACCTCGTTTCATGTTCCTTCTAATAATATTACTAGGATTTTAATAATGGCTCAAAAGTTTCCGTAACTCCTCTAGGATCACCTGTTTTGAGGAAATACCATGTAAAGTCTCCTTTCAGAAATCATTTAGTTCATTCAAGACGCAGGGTGTTTCCCTTTATTTATAAGTGCAATGCTAAGAGTTGCAGTTGTTGCAATTTTTTATCGTGCAAGTCCACCATTAAATCAGCTGTTAATGGTAGATTGTTTAATGTATGTCTAGCTTCAAATGTTGATTGAAGTACTACTCACGTCATTTATGTTCTGACTTGAAATGCACCACTTTGTGGTATACAATATGTTGGACAAACAGGTCGATCCTTAAAAGTTCGATTTCGTGAACACAAATATAATGCAAGTAATCCTAAAAAGTTAAAAAATTACTTGTACCAACACTTTCGTCAGTCAGGTCATAATTTTAATTACGTAACTGTTCAACCAGTTGAATATTTATTTTTTGATAATGATGCTACTAAAAGCTTCAAAATAAAAGCTAGACACATTGCAGAACTTAAGTGGATGAAAAACTTACAGACGCCTTATCCACTCGGCCTTAATGACAATATTTACCAAGAAGGAAATATTTCTAAAGATCCTAATATTGACATTTTTTCTATATTTTCTATTCGAAAGCGTAAATCTAGGTCTCATGGTCTTAGGCGTAATGGTAACATCAAACGTAAATCGCGTGTAATTATTTCTGTCGCTGATTTACATACTATTTCTAAACAGTCTGGAAAGCACTCTATGCTTTCACGGCTTACATCTTTGTCTATTTCTTCACTGAAGTTGATCGACGAGGAAGCCGACAAAATTTTCATTCGTACAGATCCCTTGTATAATACTGCTTCCATAGTTCAAAGCTACACACAACATGTTCTCCGACCCCATATTGACAAGGAGTCTGATCACGTCAGGTATTTTCTAAAACTACTATATATTAATAAAGGTATTGATTTCATTGACATGCCTAGTATTTTTCGGGATACTCGTGTAGTTGATTCTATCCCAAAATATTTCAAAAATTCCGAAAGTCCTGTAATTTGTTATAAGTATAAAAAGCCTATTAGAAATATTATTTTCAACTACATCAAAATAGTTTCTGACCTTAATATAGTACTTAATACTCCTAAGGAATGTGAATGCAACACATCAAAATTTTGCTATGCTCCAGCAGGTCATGTCATCACTGGTAATTTTGATATTGTTGATAAACGTATTCGGCATTTGTTTTCGAAAGGTCCTAAATATAGATTACCTTCAGCTATTGATTTTAATGCCTGTCGTTCCCAGATCGCCCACTCCATTGAAGATTTTAGTATAAAATGGTGTCGTAGAGAACATGCGGACCCAAACTCGCTTTCTACTTGGAAAAAGTCTATTCTTAAAATTATAGATACACGTATTAACTTTTATAATGCTAACCCCTCTTTACTACCTCCGAGACCTAGAATTTCCTTTCGTAATCTAAAATCGGGAATTCAGGAATTTCATAATAAATTTGTTTTAGTTCCTGCAGATAAAGCAGCTAATAATGTAATTATTGTTTGACGCCTACATTACGTCAATGTTTTATCTCTGGAACTCGGCAGCACCAATTCGTATACTCCAGTTAATTCTACTGAGGATGATGTTGTTTCCGCACATATCACTCGGTGCACTACTTTCAAGGCTGGTGTAAGCGATAAGCAAAATAAACTGCCTACCATGTACTGGATTCCTAAATTACATAAAAATCCATATAAGGCTCGCTTTATTTCTAATTCTAGTGCCTGCACGACAACAAACATCTCCAAACTTTTAACTTCTTGTCTTACTGCCGTTAAAGATCACGTTAAACTATATTGTGATAAAACTTATGAAAACTCTGGGATTAATTTATTTTGGTCTATAAAATATTCAGGAGACGTTCTTGATAAAATTTTCAATAAAGGTCAAGTTTCATCATTAAGTACCTATGACTTCTCTACACTATATACAACCTTACCACATCATCTTATTAAAGACAAGCTAATTTCTCTTATTCAAAAAACATTCGCTAGAGAAAATACTACATTTTTGGCATGTAATAATATTAAAGCGTTTTTCACTAACGGCAGTTTAGACAATTATACTATGTGGACTTGCTATGAAGTTTGTGAAGCACTCATCTTCCTATTAGATAATATTTTCGTATGGTACCACCGTTTATAGACAAATTGTTGGTATCCCTATGGGTACGAACTGTGCACCACTTGTCGCAGATTTGTTTTTATTTTGCTATGAAAGGGATTTCATGTTGAGTCTTTCACCAGATAACCAGGCAGATGTTATTGAAGCTTTTAATGACACCTCTCGGTATCTGGATGACATACTGAACATTGACAACCCTTTCTGTCCAACTATGGTTCATAATATTTATCCTAAAAAACTTCGGCTTAATAAAGAAAATATATCTGATAATAACGCTTCTTTCCTTGATTTAGATCTCTCGATTGAAAATGGTAAAATAATTAGCAAAATCTATGACAAGAGAGATGATTTTTATTTTGACATTGTTAATTATCCCCACTTGGATGGGGATGTTCCCCGAGCAACTTCTTATGGGGTGTATCTGTCTCAACTTATTCGTTTTTCTAGAGCTTGTACTCGAGTTGAGGACTTTAATATTCGTAATCTTTGTATAACTAAAAAGTTACTCAATCAGGGTTACCGTTACCATAAACTTCGTAAAACCTTTGCAAAATTTTATTATCGTAACCCTGATCTTCTTTCCAAATATAAATGTAATTTACGGACTCTTCTGCGACAAGGACTATCACAACCTGACTTCTATGGTGATGTGATTTATAAACTTCGTAAGATTCTTGGTCATGATCACTTTCATACTATCTTTGTTAAACTTGTTAAAAAGTTTAATAAAAGAGGTTATGACCCTATCATTTTGCAACGTACTGCATGCTTGGTGGTGGACCCTTTTACAGTTCGCCACTATGCTTTCCTCTTTAATTGTACGATGACCGGACAGGCTGTGGACCCTGTGATGACGCCTACCTAAAGCCCATTGGGACGGTGGCGTTTGATGTTTGTCCATGATCTTTCTTGTCGTGCCCTTAATGGTTTATTCTCTTACTGCTCTGGCTTCTGCAAAGTCATTGAGTACCTTCATTGTGGCTTTCTAGGCTATTGTTTTTTTGTATTATATTTACACGAGCATATTTGTGTTTTATTTATATTGCCTATTGATGCTGCCTTGTTGGTTAGAGATTAGATCATGGCGGGGATTTCTTTATTTACACTGTCCTGTTTTAATGGGATGACAGTAGGGTAAGTGTGAGGTTTGGTGCACCCTAGAACCGGTTTAAACCCCCAGTGGCCTACTTTGCCACTGACCGTTCCAAGGCGGTAGCCCTATTGTCAACCCTTTTGTGTTTGAGATGTCGTTTGCATTTTTTATTACTTTTGTCTTTTCGTTTGTCTGTTTGCGTGTTTGTTTTTGTGTTTTGTGGTTGACTGTCGTCCTTGAATGCTGCTTTCCCTGTCCGATATTTTTATTCTTTTTTAGGTCGATTTCAGTGTCTCTTTATTTTGGTTTAACACGAAGACCAAATGGTCGAATGGCCTTCGGTTTTCGATCAAAAAGAGGTTCACAACTAGGATTAAAAACATTATCGAAAGTTGGGTTTGAAGGGTAGACTTTAATTTAATGGCGTATTGAAGAGCTAATTTGTCTTGTCTATGAGACAGTGATGGTTCATTAGCTTCAACATATAGACTTTCGGCTGGTGATGTACGAAAGGCACCTAAGGCGAGTCGTAATCCTTGATTATGTATAGGGTCGAGCATCTGCAAGTACGACTTGCGAGTCGATCCATATACTATCGAGCCGTAGTCCAGCTTGGATCTGATAAGAGATCTGTAAAGTCGTAAGAGGACTTTTCGATCTGCTCCCCAATTAGTGTTTGCAACAACTTTAAGTAAGTTAAGAGCTTTAAGGCATTTGGCCTTCAAGTATTTAAGGTGTGGTATAAACGTTAATTTACGGTCGAAAATAAGACCAAGGCATTTTGTCTCATCCACTACTGGTATTGGTGACCCATCCAGTGTTAGATGAGGGTCTTCATGATGTTACGAAGTTGACAAAAGCGCATACAATTAGTTTTAGATGTAGAAAATATAAAACCATTTTCATCAGACCAGGTCTGAAGTTTATTGAGACATTGTTGTAATTGTCTCTCGATAGTATTCATGTTTTTTGCACGATAACATATAACAAAGTCGTCAACATATAGCGAACAATCCACACCTGGATTGATGCATTTTACTATACTGTTAATCTTTATTTAAAAAGTGTGACAGAGAGTATGCTGCCCTGTGGAACACCCATCTCCTGTTCATGAATATCAGAGAGGGTTGAACCCATTCGGACTCGAAATTGTCTATCATCTAAGAATTTCTCTATAAAAATGGGTAATCGGCCTCTAAGACCAAGGTCGTGAAGATCATTCATAATACCGTACTTCCATGCAGTATCATAAGCTTTCTCCAAGTCAAAAAATACAGCGACTAGATGTTCTTTTTTTACGAAAGCTTCCCTAATAAATGATTCAAATCGAATGAGATTGTCTGTTGTGCCCCGTTGGCGCCGGAATCTGTTGTATACTGTCTTGCTTGCTATTTACAATGTATATTCTCTTGTACTCTGGTATATACTCATTCTATATATAAGCGCATGCAGTAAGCCTGTGCGGGGCTTTTGTATCCAAGTTGTCTCTCTGTATACTTCTATATAAAGTTTATAAACACATAAAGAGTTTGTTAAACATATATTCCACAATATATAACATGGTGTCAGAAGTTAATAAAAATCAAACTTTACTGATTTTGGATTTACAAAATTAAGAAATAAAAAACAACGACATTTTATTCTTGACAATATTATAGTTGTACACAAAAAATTTGTAGTGATTTACTGGATTTAGTGTTGTGAACAATGGCCACATTTAACGTGCCTCCACCAGAAAATTTTAACTTCTCTCGACCTGAGGAATTTGAACAATGGTCGATTCGTTTTAACAGATTTAGAATAGCATCTGGATTAGATGAAAAATCAAAAGAGGTTCAAGTGAATACATTGCTCTACTCTATGGGCAAAAATGCTGATGACACATTCAAGTCTTTTAATTTATCGGCGGAACATGCGAAAGATTATGAAATTGTTAGCAAAAAGTTCATGGACCATTTTATTATAAGAAGAAACACAATATTCGAACGTGCAAGATTTAATTCTCGAAAGCAAGAGGAGGGGGAATCAGTCGATACATTAATTACATCTCTGTATTCATTGGCAGAACATTGTAAGTTTGGCACGCTCAAAGATGAATTAATACGAGACAGAATTGTGGTAGGAGTGCGTGACGGAAAGCTGTCGGAAAAATTGCAACTGACAACCGACCTGACATTAGAAAAAGCTGTGACACAGGCAAAACAAAAAGAAGCCGTGCAGGGCCAACAAGGGATAGTGAGAAACCGGCAAGAGGTGGATAATGTAGACGCAATTTATAAGAAAAAACAGAGTAGTGTGCAAAATGCATATAACTGGAACAAGCCAAATCAATCTCAATCCAAGTGTACCCGGTGTGGAATATCCCCATTCCACGGACGAAACAGTTGCCAGTACCATATTTCCCTTAAAGAGGGCGCTAAGCCGTATGCGCTGGCAGTACCCCGAAGGGTCCCCATTCCACGGACGAAATCTTTAGCTCGGGACTTGCACTTAGTTATTCCCTGGTGAGAGGAATATATAACAGAATCCACTTTGATGCTTTGTTATCAGCTTGTTGGATTCCAGGTACTAAACGAGTCTCTCATTAATCATTCGTTCCATGGTTTTACATATACAACTCGTTAAAGCAATAGGGCGATAATTTATTGGGTCCGTATGATCCTTTCCAGGTTTGCGGACTGGAATAACGATTGCTTCCCGCCAAGAATCGGGGAAGTTTCCCGTCACCCAAACCTTATTAAATATATCAAGAAGGGTAGAGAGACAGGATTCAGGTAAATGTTTTAGTAATTGATAATGGATATCATCAGGACCAGCTGATGTATCATGAGCCTTTTTAAGGGACTCTCGAAGTTCTTTGAGAGTGAATAGCTTTTTGTATTTTTCCAAGTTTTTCGACTTGAAGTTCAGCTTCTTCTGTTCTTTTTGTTTACTTATTTTTCAGAAAATTTGGTTGACAATTTTCAGATGAAGAATTTTTTGAAAAAGTTTCTGCCAAAGTGTTTGTAATATCTTTGACAGATGTTATATCTCCATTATCTGTTTTAAGATGATTTACAGAAGTAGAATTACCTTTACCACTTATTTTCCGGACCATGTCCCATGTTTTCTTAAGAGATGAGCGAGAATTCAGCCTAGAGACGTAAGTTACAATGAATTATACAGTCTGATTTATTTTAAGAAGTCTAAAATCTATAGTATCAAATAACTCTTTCAAAGTATTAACTATGTAGTACTTTTCCCCATAGGATCAAAGTCTACAAATTCCAACAAGATGTGTTTGACCGTTAACGTTGAAAAGCAGGGTATACATTCTGATAATTGCTCACCTTGTAATAAATAGGAATGAGTATAACGTGGATGCCCTATCCTGCACCGGGCTAGAACGACGAATGGCTCTATCATTTCCATGTATTCCTATATGGCTTGAAAGCCAGCAGAAAATAATAACATTATCAACTATGAGAGAATTATACTTTTCTAAAAGTTGAAGCACAACTGGGTTATCATGTTTCTCACCTTTTATGAAAGCAGACGCTGAAAATCATTGCAGCATAAGATAGGATGCGCACGCCATATTTTTATTTTATATAAAGCTGAGAATAAGATCAAATAAGGTCAAATTTAAGAAAAACATACATGTAATTATGTATGTATATCAAATATATATCGTTTTTTGGATTATTTTCTATGGAGACAAATACACAAATCTTGAAAGATGTAGCTTGGGAAAAGACTGCCACAGTGATATATTATTATTGTTGTTATTAGTGTTGTTATTTTTATAATTATATTATTATTATTATTAACAGACAACTGATTCCGATTTTCACATATTTGCATGCATAAATGAGATATAGGGTCCTATAGAAACCACAGCGTCCGAGCGCAAAGGCATCGTAGGTCCGCACTGTACTGCAAACAAGGACTTGAAAATACAATGAAAGAGACAAATAACAACAGAAAAGGTGGTGAAGACAGGGTTACCGACTTGGAACGGTCAGTAGGCAATAAGGCACACTGGTTAGCTTGAATCGATTTTATATGCGCACAATCCTCGCTATTATCCAGTCTTCAGCGCCCAAATAGACAATACAGTGTAAACAAAATTACATCCCATCAAAAGGAATTCTCTGACAATAAGTCCATATCCTGAGAAACTAACTAAAGAGACACATACAAAATAATAAAACATCTAAGAATGCATCCAGAATCGTACTGAACAACAATAGTAGTTGCAGCTAAAGAGAAAACCAATCTAGGATACGACCAGAAAATCCGAGGAACGACAGCTCATGCACCCACCTCCCTTAGTTGGGGTTTCAGTAGGTACAATCATAGAGTCCCAAGAGGTAGTCCAGTCATCGCACAAGTGAAAAATGAAGCGTAATGACTGACTGTAGAGGGGTCAATCACTAAACATGCAGTGCGCTGTAAAACCAAAGGGTTATATCCTTTTCTGACGAACTTCCTGATTAAATTTGTAAAGCGGTCAGGAAACCCGTCAGACCCCTTTAACTTTCGAAGTTTATAGACCACATCTCTATAAAATGAGGTTTGTGATATGCCTAGTCGCAGAAGTGTCTTAAGGTTGGTGTTGTACTTTTCCAGCAGGCCCTTGTTGCGGCGGTAGAATTTAGAGTAAGATCTACGTAGTTTGTGATAACGAAAACCCTGCTGAAGAAGTGTACTTGTAATAACTTGATTTCGATCATTGAAGTCTATAACATCATTACACGCTCTAGCAAATCGAATGAGCTGGGAGATATACACCCCGTATGAGGTAGCACGAGGTACATCTCCATCCAGGTGTGGATAGTTAACGATTTTAAAATTGAAATCATCCCTCTTATCATAGATTTTAGTATGAATACAATCATTTGAAATCGAGAGATGAAGATCGAGAAATGCTTCTACTGTATCCGAGCTGTTGGCTTTATTCAACGTGAGCTCTGGTGGATAAATGTTAGTAACCATATGAGCAAAGAACGGATTATCAATATTGAGTATGTCATCAAGATACCGAGAAGTATTATTAAATGCATCAATAATTTCGCCCTGGCTAGCAAGAGACAAACTCAACATAAAATCTCTTTCATAGCAGTACAAAAACAAATCTGCAACAAGTGGCGCACAGTTAGTACCCATAGGAATACCAACAACCTGGCGGTAAATAGTTTTACCGTATCTTATAAAGATGTTATCCAGAAGAAAAGATAAGGCTTAGTCACATTAGCATATGCACGGTTCAACTTCATCTGTATTTTGTAATAAAAACAATGAGTTAACAATTTCATGTCGGTTGTTAATTAATCAAATATAATCACACATCACACATGATACTAATTACAAAACATTGCTTTTCCTAGTCCATACCAATATAATCAGTTCATGGGTTTAAACATCATATATGTCATTACTAAAGAAGCAGTTAGATTTAAATAATATGCACATTACACTTGATAATGAAAAACACGTTCATATGTTAAAAACATTTTCAGTACACATATTTAAGACCAAAATAATCGCCTTTTTATATACCAAATGCCAGTTATCGCATCTTCTTAACAATACCAATATAATTGATCAGTTATTTTTGAAAACTGCTTATTAATGAAGGAGGAGTTTTAATCCGAAGTCAGTATACATTTCACTTTTAAAGAAAAAATGTGTCCTTATTATCCAATTTCAATACAAGATTTTCAAACAAAGTGAAAAAGAAACACGTTTACTTAAAATCCAAGACCAGTCGCCGAATCTACACAATAATGCCATTTCAGTCACATTTTGTTAAATCTCTCCCTGTCCCCAGGCGTTAATCATGTTAATTGAAACAAATAATTCGAAACTTATCCTCTAGTAAAACGTTATGCGACCTTTTTTAGCCTTTGTTTACATACACACTATTTGTGTTATAAACATAATAACGAGTAATTCCATAAGTTACAAGGCTTCCAAATACTTCGTCAACTGTTTCTTAATTAGCATATTCTGCATAAAAGAATGCTGCGTTGAATATATCCCAATACATGACTTTATTAAAAAAAAAACTCCCTAATATGTCTTTCCAAAAAGCCAATGTTTTGGCTGCTACCAGATATTTATTGGGTACATGATATATGCAAACAAACGACAGGATATATCCATATCCGATACAACATTGTATCAAAATGTATATAAACTACTGCGGACACAAAACGCATTCCTACTTCACCTCCAGCCTCTTTAAATAATTAAATATATTTGCCTTTAACTCTCGAATCTTTACCTAATTTGTTAAAAGAAAAATACCTTTTATCGACAATGTTTATCGTTAACAAATCCAACATTATACATGTATTAACACTTTTTTTAAGGCATACAGTTTTAACAACTTTTACTTACTTTAAGTAGTAGCGGCACATGTACAGATATGAGTTTAATGGATTACCTTGTAAATCCTGTAAATCACTATCTTTCTTGTAAGTCTCTGTGTATCGCTACCTTCTTGTGCTGTATCTGTACTACCTGGGTGATGCAGCCGCCTGTTATAATATACAGTATTGATTATAACGCATGTTTGCTGTTTGGCGCCAACAAAATAAGAATGCTATATTTAATGAACTATTTACGGTTTATTCACACGTACAAACTCAAACAAACACTAATTACAAACATGAATAAAAGGCAGTACCTGACACCACAAACATGAAAGGGTTGACAATAGGGCCACCGCCTTGGAATATTCTGTGGCAAACAAAGTCGCGGGTGTTTAAACCAGATGCTAGGGTGCATCAAACCTCACTCATCCTGAAGGAAACAGTTATTCAATAATATAATACAATAACAGTAAATATCATTAGCAGTTTAACAATACCATGTGTATACTGACCGTATATAATTAGGCATTGATTTAAACATATTTTATTGCCATGTAATATGCAAGCGGGTTGGGCCGCAAGTTCTAACAACATTAGTTACGGCCCTTCCCAATTCAATATATTACAAAAATGTATATGGCTAAGCTAGTAGTTACATAGTATATATATACGCATTGTTGGTTTAACAATTACCATATGCTTGAATATACCTGAGATCAGTTCCATTAGCTGTTGTCAAATATGGTATAGAGAGAAGAGATAGGAAGAAGCAAGGTCGTGATAGCAGAAAGCGAGATTATAGACATTTAGTACAGTGAGTCAGAGCAGTGTGCACCCTTTGTAAGAACTTGGTAACATGTGCTAGTTTGTAAAGCGCTTGGTTTTGCTAATGTATTTTTGAAAAGCATTAAAAATTAATGGATTTTCTTCATCTGAGAGTTGTTCTTGACCGAAAAGCAAAGCGATGACAATTAGCGGATCAAAACGTCGAGTGGATTGAAATAGAGTAAGTCGTTGTATGTGTAATACATTACAATTAAACATAAAATGTTCTGCATCTTCTATTACATGTCCGCATTCGCAACTTGGTGATGGTCGTAAATGATTTGTATAAAGATCGTTATTAAGATTGCTACATGCATTACGAATTCTCGCTTGTATAACGGCAAGTGGTCGCGGACCATGTAAGAAGACACTATGAACTGTAGGGCTAAAATATATTAAGCTTTTAAGTTTGCGTTTAAAGATAGCAAGAGATTCGGAGTTTCTAATTTCGACTGGTAAGTTATTCCACAGAGTAATAGATGATGGTACAAATGATCTGGAAAACAAATCCGTTCTTCTTGCCATTGTCTCATAGTTGTTATTGTTTTTAGGTTGTAAGGGTTATTTTCCTGGACAAGTGGAGGGAAAAGGTTAGTAACATAAGGAGGCATTATGCCATTATTGACTTTATAAACAATGGCAAGTTTTTGTGATTTACGTCTATCGGATAATGATAGCCATCCGATTTCAGATAATAATTTTTGTATTGATACTGATTTTGTTAGTCCAGTAACAATCCGTGTGGCCTCATATTGGAGTTGTTCAAGCTTTTCTCGATCGTAGACAGAACACCCATCCCACACAATAGATGCGTATTCTAAGATGGGATGCATGTATGATAGGTAATTCTGATTAAGTGTTTTACGATTCAATTTACTGTTAATGTGTTCATGCAATTTACCATCTGAACTCAATATTATTCCCAAATGTTTATGGTTTTCTACAAATGTAAGCTGAACGTCATTTAAACATAGCTGTGGACGGCAGTCCGTGCGTGTCAGCGATAAAAATTGCACTTCAGTTTTGTTTGGATTAAATTGAATAAGCCACGGTTTCGACCAATCTGATATAATACATAAATCGTGGTTTAAAATACCTTCCATATCGTCTATGCTAGATGTGGACATTGAAAGAGAGCTGTCGTCTGCGAAAAGACGCGTTATACTTAACATGTTTTCGGAAATATCATTTATATAAATTAGAAAAAGCAGAGGACCCAGGACTGATTCTTGTGACACCCCGGCTTTCAACATGTTTGTTTCAGATGTGAATGTCCCGACCCGAACTCTTTTAAAACGGCCAGATAGGTAACTTGATAACCATCTTAAGAGTTTACCGTCAATGCCGTGTTATTTTATCTTAAATATGAGGCCCTGATGCCATATACGATCAAAGGCCTTTGAAATATCATTAAAAACTATACACGTAAACTATTTGGCATCGAAAGCTTGGCATATATGGTGGTACATGTCCATAAGTTGGAAGGCTGTAGAATGACCTGGGAGAAAGCCGGATTGGTATTTATAAATGAGATTGTGAATATGGAAAAAGTTATAAAAAAGTTTGAAAACTATCCTTTCCATGACCTTTCCTACACAGCTAAATAGCGATATCGGTCTATAATTGCTAGGGACGCTAGCGTCGCTTTTTAAAAAAACGCCATAACCACAGCGGTTTTCCAAATATCTGGAAATATGCATTCATGTAATGATCTATTAAAAAGTATGCATAACGGTTTTGCAACAGTATACATTGATTCTTTTAGCATATTGTGACTTATTTTGTCGTCCCCGCATGCTTTGTTAACATTTAATATTTTTATAATATCGATAATTTCGGATTCTGTAATTATTATAGTTTCTAATTTTGCATTTGTTTTAAGTGTAAAGTTTGGTAACATAGCGTGTGTATCATCAACTGAAGATATAGATACAAAATAGTCATTTAGGCAGTCAGCCTTTTCTTGATCTGAGATATGACTTCACCATTTGGTAATAGGATTTTTAAAGGTGGTATGGTTTCCGAGTGTTTGTTAGTTTTGATAAAGTTCTTTAAAAGTTTCCAATATTGCCGTTGGTTAGTAACATTTGCTTCAGTTATAACTTCTTCGATATTGTTATAGAATTCTTCTTTTGCATGTTTCTTAAGATTATTGACTTTATTTCTGAGTCGTTTATATATAGTCCACTGTAAGGGAGTGTTATATTTTGACGCATTTCGCTTTTGCCTATCGCGTTGTCTTGAAGCACGGCTTTAGGCATTAAACAACGTGTCAAAACAATGTGTACACTTAGGCATTACATACTGAACCTAAACAATGTGACAATACCGGCCGTATATTTTCATGCATTACATACTGAACCTAAACAATGTGAAAATACAAGCCGCATATAGTTAGGCATTATATACTCACATGCTGTATATATATAGGCATTACATACTCACTCTGAACACTGTGACAATACATGTATATATTTAGGCATTGCATATTCACACTAAACAATGCGCCAATACATGTATATATTTAGGCATTGCATATTCACACTAAACAATGTGCCAATACAGGTCGTATATATTAAGGCATTACCTAATTACGCTAAACAATATGCTAATACAGGTAGTATATACTTAGGCATTTCATATTCACACTAAACAATGTGCCAATATTGGTCATATATATTTAGGCATTGTATACTCATTCTAAACAATGTGTCACTACAGGCCGTATATATTTAGACATAACATACTCACACATCAATTTGTCAATACAGCCGTAAATATTTAGGCATTACATACTCACACTACACAATGTGAAAATACAGGCCGTATATATTTAGGCATTACATATTCACACTAAACAATGTGCCAGTACAGGCCGTATATATTTAGGCATTATATATTCACACTAAACAATGTGCCAATACAGGCCGTATATATTTAGACATTAAATACTCACACTAAACAATGTGTCAATACTCGTCGTATATACACTGGTCAAAATTGCTAACCGGTCATTTTATTATTTGGAATATTATATCAAATATTGTATATTTTGAGTTGATATTTCATACAAATAAATATGAGCAGCAAACAAAACGATCAATACATTTTGTAACTTCAAAATCCGCACTTCCGGTCTCGTGGCTTATTTTGGCGCGAAATCGCATTATTATCCCGTGCTGCACGAGGTAAGATTTGAACATGTGTTTGTGTTCTCGGAATTGTTTATCGTTTCAATCCCAAACAAAAACTTACTAAAAATTAAATAAAAAATGCGTCGGATGACAACGGAAGAGCGTGGACGGGCCGTCGGTATGATTATTGCTGGTACTTCGATTCGGCAGGTAAAGGAAATTGCGTAATTTGTTCTTTTTTATTAATTTATTTAATCGATTTTCAACGTTTTATTTTCTCTTTTTCAAGTCCAGTATTGTGTATTGTAATATTCCTCATCCTTCTGGCAGGTTAGTTTATTCATAAGTTTACTTGTCTGTCCGTCCGTCCGTCCGTCACTTCGTTTGTTCGTTCGTACATGATTCTGTCTAACCATGTTCATTATTTCTGAAAAAGTCGCAAGAATGAGTTGTTTTATATTTATAGGTAGCCAGAACAGTCAACAGACGTTTTTCAACAATTTACGACCTTTGGCTCAAGTGCAATCGCACCGGAAGTGTTGATGACCTTTACCGAAGGCCAAAAAGACGTGTGACAACGCAGCGTCAAGATCGCTACATCCTTGTAACACACCTTCGTAATAGAAGAATAACAGCGACAGATATTGCCAGACGTTTAATAGGCGTCCATAATAGAAACGTGAGTGATCAAAGAGTACGAAATCGACTACGGATCATGGGATTGAGAGCGAGAAGACATTTTGTGGGATTAGTATTGACTGGAAGACACCGGCGAATTCGGCTTCAGTGGGCCAGAAGGTATTTGAGGTTCACCCGAGCAGACTGGGCAAATGTCGCCTTTACAGATGAGTCCAGATTTAATCTTCAGAAGTCTGACGGCAGAGAGCGAATTTATCGACGACATGGGGAACGATATTCGGATAATTGCGTCAACGAAAGATCTCATTTTGGAGGAGGGTCAGTGATGGTTTGGGGAGGTATTAGTTTGCACACTAAAACTGATATGGTGGTTGTTCGAGGAAACCTGAACGCAGACCAATACCAGCAACAAATACTTCGACCAACGCTTATTCCCCATATTCGCGCTAACCGTGGGATGACATTCATGCAAGACAATGCACCTTGCCATACTGCAAGAACTACCCGTCAGCTACTTCAGGGCAACAACATTCGAATAATGGAGTGGCCGCCATGTAGTCCGGATTTAAATCCAATCGAACATGTGTGGGACGAAATCGACCGTCGTGTGCGACAGTTACCAAGGCAACAAAATATTGCTGACCTCACAAGGGACATTGTCAATGTTTGGAATAACATACCTCAGCGTTTTCTACATAACTACATAAATTCCATGCGACAACGCTGTTTAGCTGTTGTACACGCAAACGGCTGTCATACGCGATATTGATTTTTGTAAATTTTGAAATTACTGGTATCTATGAATTTCGATACAATAAACTTCTTTGAAATTCATAAAATACTTTGCTTTACTGATGTGATTACTTATAGAACATTTTTCAATACATTTATTTCCAATTTCACATATATTTTATTTTTCTGAGACAAATAAATAAGAAAATAACAAGTGATCGGTTAGCAATTTTGACTAGTGTATTGAGGCATTACATACTCACACTAAACAATGTGCCAATACCTGTATATATTTAGGCATTAAATATATTCACACTAAACAATGCGCCAATACGGGCCGGAAATATGTATGCATTACATACTCACACTAAACAATGTGACAATACAGGCCGTATATATTTAGACATTAAATACTCACACTAAACAATGTGTCAATACACGTCGTATATATTGAGGCATTACATACTCACACTAAACAATGTGCAAATACCTGTATATATTTAGGCATTACATATATTCAAACTAAACAATGCGCCAATACAGGCCGGAAAAATTGATGCATTACATACTCACATTAAACAATGTGACAATACAGGCCGTATATATTTAGGCATTGTATACTCACACTAAACAATGTGCCAGTACGGGCCGTATATTTTAAGCCATTATATACGCACACTAAACAATGTGCCAATTCATGTATATATTTAGGCATTATATATTCACACTAAACAATGTGCCAATACAGTCCGTATATATTTAGGCATTATATACTCACACTAAACAATGTGCCAGTACAGGCCGTATAAATTTAGGCATTATATACTCACACTAAACAATGTGCCAATACAGGCCGTATATATTTAGGCTTTATATACTCACACTAAACAATGTGCCTATACAGTCCGTATATATTTAGGCAGTAAATACTCACACTAAACAATGTGCCAATACAGGCCGTATATATTTAGGCATTATATACTCACACTAAACAATGTGCCAATACAGGCCGTATATATTTAGGCATTATATACTCACACTAAACAATGTGCCAGTACAGGCCGTATATATTTAGGCATTATATACTCACACTAAACAATGTGCCAGTACAGGCCGTATATATTTAGGCATTATATACTCACACTAAACAATGTGCCAATACAGTCCGTATATATTTAGGCATTATATACTCACACTAAACAATGTGCCAATACAGGCCGTATATATTTAGGCATTATATACTCACACTAAACAATGTGCCAGTACAGGCCGTATATATTTAGGCATTATATACTCACACTAAACAATGTGCCAATACAGGCCGTATATATTTAGGCATTAAATACTCACACTAAACAATGTGTCAATACAGGCCGTATATATTTAGGCATTATATACTCACACTAAACAATGTGCCAATACAGGCCGTATATATTTAGACATTAAATACTCACACTAAACAATGTGCCAATACAGTCCGTATATATTTAGGCATTATATACTCACACTAAACAATGTGCCAATACAGGCCGTATATATTTAGGCATTATATACTCACACTAAACAATGTGCCAATACAGGCCGTATATATTTAGGCATTAAATACTCGCACTAAACAATGTGCCAATACAGGCCGTATATATTTAGGCATTATATACTCACACTAAACAATGTGCCAATACAGGCCGTATATATTTAGACATTAAATACTCACACTAAACAATGTGACAATACAGGCCGTATATAGTTAGGCATTATATACTCACACTAAACAATGTGCCAGTACAGGCCGTATATATTTAGGCATTATATACTCACACTAAACAATGTGCCAATACAGGCCGTATATATTTAGGCATTATATACTCACACTAAACAATGTGCCAGTACAGTCCGTATATATTTAGGCATTATATACTCACACTAAACAATGTGCCAATACAGGCCGTATATATTTAGGCATTATATACTCACACTAAACAATGTGCCAATACAGGCCGTATATATTTAGGCATTATATACTCACATTAAACAATGTGCCAATACAGGCCGTATATATTTAGGCATTATATACTCACACTAAACAATGTGCCTATACAGTCCGTATATATTTAGGCATTAAATACTCACACTGAACAATGTGCCAATACATTTATATATGTAGGTATTACATACATATAGGTCATATATATTTAGGCATTACATACTCACACTAAACAATGTGTCAATAAATCCTTGTACATAGGTAGCAGTATGGTTTACTAGAAAAAGAAACAATTGCGAACAAGTTTTGCAATTGGCACGTCGTTTATTTTAGCCTGCTTGCATTTAAGGGAATACAATTTAGCGTGTTTCTCGTTAATTATTATACCCTAAGTTTTCATCGTCCAATTAACCTCTATATATAAATATTTCTCCCTATATATATATAGATGGGGAAAAAAACATTTATACAGTGCTACAGTTTATAAAAACCCAAGCGCTTTCGGCTTTACGCCTTCATCAGGGGTACACAAACACGAAAACAACAAATACGAAACAAAAAAACACTAAAATACACAGCAGTTTAAATCAAACTCTTTAAAAACAACAACTTAATTGTGCCTCAAGAGGAGTGTATTATCATGTAGAGAAACAGTTTATCAGCGTGTGTTGCACCTATCCTTTTTAGGAAGTGAATGCATACGTTTGGTTTCTGTGTCTCTCATCATAGCTAGGCGCCCTGCCGTAGTTCGTCCGAATATATAGGGAGACATATTTGCGAACTACCAAGGACAGACAACGTTCGGACGAACTGCCGAGGACAGACAACCTTCGGACGAACTGCCGAGTTCGTCCGAAGGTTGTCTGTCCTTATATATAGGGAGACATATTTGCGAACTACCAAGGACAGACAACGTTCGGACGAACTGCCGAGGACAGACAACCTTCGGACGAACTGCCGAGTTCGTCCGAAGGTTGTCTGTCCTTGGTAGTTCGCAAATATTTCTCCCTATATAAATATATATATAAAAAAAAATAAAGACTCTAAAAATATTTAACTCCGCCAAGCTTTCGGACTTACGTCCTTCATCAGGGCTAATTTACTACTCAATGTATACAAGTAAAACGGACGTGACGTCGTAGTGGGCGCGTCATAACGTCGAGTGTAATGGCGCGCTATTCCTTCAGATTGACGCCATATCAGTGGGAACGCCAGGAACTAATTATTCAGCTTTTTTGATCATTTTGATACTCCGCGACAGGGATTATTTTTTTAGTGTTTGCCGGACTATTTCATTCAAAAAATCACAAAACGCCGCCATTTTCTTTTTGTAAAAACGTCGATTCAGACCGCAGTTATCAATTTTACGCGTACTTAGTTTACAGGATTGAACACTTTTTGTAAAATGTCAGTTTTGGATTACGTCATCAATACGTAGAATGTGTTTACACGTTGGTAAACGTTGAATCCACTGAGTTTTGATAGCGATATCTGATGCAGGGTGTTCACACTGGGATAAACAATTGGAAATATACACAGGTTAATGTAATGAAGGAAACAGTTGACTGTCTTAGAACTCTGCAGGCAAATAACACGTGAGTTCAAATGTGTACATGTACAACTCTTTTTTTGGTTTGTTTATGCAGTGTTTTCTTGAAATTTGCCAAGCACATCGATGGTGTTAATGTTGACAAACTGTGTAAATAGTAAACATAACTGGATCAGCCGTGACAGTTGTTGATTTCATTGAATTATTCATATGATTCCTCTCTCAGAATCATTCTTGTTTGTATAACAAGACCTGTAGCCATAGACATGAGCCCCTTCCAGGGGTGGTCCATATTCCCTTGATCCCTGACTATACGATCCGGTGATCCCCAAAACGTTTTGCTTTGTTCCCCAAAAATATGTTCCCTTGTTCCCCAAAACCGCTGGGAGACCCTCAGCCCTGAACCCTGTGAAGGGGTACACCTTATGGTATGCCTGTAATGGCCAGTGTCAAACCCCACATATGCTGCATGGCCATGGGACACAGCAATTCCTAAACCACATACCTGCCACCCCCTTCTCTACATTTACCCACAGGCAGCTGATGCATACCTTCCCCATGGACTTTTTACCCTTCTTTGAAGCGGCCTGTAAAAGGCCTATTCCCCACTCTAATTTCTTTTAAAAGCATGCATACTTCCCCACTTTTTCAACTTACCTTAGAAATGTCATTCCCCATTTATGTATTCCACCCCCAATTAAGAGCAAAAGGCCTCTTCCCCAAAACTGGTAAAAAGGCCCTGCTGCCCCCACCACTATCCCCAACCCCCTTCCCCTCTCTTCTACGTCCCTCCCGCATATTTTCTCTACAAACCCTACTTAAAATGTGTTCAATGAAATGCTAAAAACTGCAACACTTGGTTTTCAATTAAAAACAAAATATACACTACATCCCAGTTCTATTCTATGTGATTGACTCCGCTAAAGTGATCTGTGTACCACGAACAGGGCTTTTTTTACCTTATCTAACAGAGACACCTTTAAAAGGCCTCTTTCCCAATTGAGAACTTGACTGTTATTTCCCCAATTGTGGCAAAAATATTGCCAATCAGAAAGCAGCAATGTCTCAGAATTTGAGAAAAAGCATTAATTCTGCAATGTGTTTTTGTCTGTGGAGTCAGTTCTGACTGAGAAACAGTAATTATAAAAACTGTTGGCTGAAAATATAAATAAAGCTTAGTATTGTCAAATTTACTTAATTGGTAAAATCTTACATCTTTCCCAAAATGGACAGGCCTGGGCCTCTTCCCAATTTTGTGGAAAAAAGCCCCGATGAACACATTTTCTAAGTAACAGTACATAGAAATAAGAATTGAATACATAGATCTATCTGATTATTATTTAATTTCAGCGAAATGTTCAGATCCAAATGAAATTTGGCAATTGCGTTTATACACTGTGTCATTATTTTTTTCATAGGGAGACATCAGTCTCACAGACATGATGCCTGCATCTTACATATTGTGATCTGAAATGCGACTCTTGGTTGGATGAGGTGAGGTTGCAGGAGCTTACAAAAACAAGATGGATTTCATAGAGGTTTGTAAGGAGAACTTATTTGTATGGTGGGGAAGCATTTCACATCAATGCCAAAAAAATAATAAAATAATAATAATTAGAAAAATCTAGTTAAAAAACCTGGAAACCTTACCTTGAAAGGTGGAACTGAGAGACAGTATTAAAGCATGAAAAGGATCTTAAACAATACATACGTTCTCAGTATTAAAAAACAAAAACATTTGGTAATCTTTTTCAGTAAATTTTATATTGACTAAGACCGAATTAAATATACAGGTCTGTGTTTACTGTATTAAACCAATACACTGCTGACTCCTCTTTTTTTTTTGAATAAAATAATAATCAGTTATTCTGAGATAAAAAAATAATATAATCTGTTTTAATATGTTTAAGCCTGCAGCCAGTCAGATTTTTCTTTATTTAATGTTCTTGTGGTCTGAATATAATTCATGGAGTAAAAAAATGATAACAAGTAAATATTTGATACCAAATAAATATACTGGCCCACTTTTATTAACAATGAAATGTAAACACAGGTTTAATTTTTATTTTATTTGGCCGGTATAGGTTCTGTATAAAATACATATTTTGTATGTTATTAAAAGTGATCAAGTTTTAGTATTTCATGTACAGCAGATATTTAAGTTGTAATACTCAGTGTTTGCATTTTCTTTATTTTTCAGACAAGATACTGCCATTTTCACAACACAAGGTTACGGTATACAACTGTAATGGATCCAAGTATTGAACAATAAATTGAATGGATTATCTTGAACTACATCTACAGTTCTTGTTCTCAACACTAATTGACACTCAAGTTTTTCACAAGGATCTGTGCATGCTGGTTTCCTCCCACATGCATTTAGCGATGTCATCCATGCCAATGAGAGTAATGTGAAAAGTAGTTTTGCTTATTTAATACTCAATAAAAAAACACTCATCATTCCATTTGAGACGTTGAAGTACACAGTTTTATTGAACTGACTGTTACGTGTACTTATAACGGAGAGTACATGTTGATGCTGAACTATGTTCAAAACCTGTGACACAACTTTAAAAAAAAAAGCATAGGGTTGTAACTTGTTTTATTAACATATTAATTATGGACCTTAAAGGGACACACAGCAATCTTGATTTGGATTTGTTGAAAAGCTAACAACTCGCAGCGTCCCATTAGTTTTTCTACATAATTCACATGTTTGCAATCATTAATATTAATACTAGAATAATGCAAAGCTAATAGTTATTATTATATTACTAAACTGTTGATAATATTGCACCAATAATTTATACATTTCACTCACAGCCATTACCAGTATGTATTATATGTCTGACATGCCTATTAAACAAATGATCACTTTTTCAGTTGAATGACTTATGAATTCATTAAACCTGAGTATATCCAACATTTAAACTACACTTGACCTCTCTATAATATATATATCTGTGCTAGTGGACATGGCAGACGCTTAGGGATCACTTTAAGCTCTGTCAGCTCTCATGTAAGATCCTCTATTACCTATGTTCATGAAACACACATTTTCGTCTAACTCTATGAAAATATCCAATAACTATGAATTTTATTTTGGCAAAGTTGTGGTTAGAGCATAATATTATGTACATTGAATATGAAAATGAAACGCATTACGTATTTGAATAGACGCCTATAGTCTTCCAGACCGCCTCCAATCCATTTAAAATAAATCAGGAATGATAAATGTCCTTGCTGACAAAAGCACATGACAGACTTGTGTGTTATAATACATGATGCTGCTTTTCATGCTTTTCTCATTTTGGCGACCATCTTAACCATCTTAACATTTAAGTACGTTAGAAAATTAAAAAATAGAAGAAGCTGCACAGTAGCCGATTTATAAGTTAAATATAGTAAGGCCAAACAAAAAAATAGGTGTGTTTCCTATTGCATACTCCAAAAAATAGGGTCGGTAGGTAGGCATTTTCTTTTCTTTTTTTTTCTTTTTTGTTTTTTGGAGCAAGATATTGTGAGATTCTACATGTATTTATATCATAAACCCCATTCAAGTTGATGATACAGCTGAAAGTTTCTCTGTGATGTCAGTTTACCTCGATATATTGTGATAAATCATTGTTCAGAACAATTTTTTTTTTTTTTTTCATAAAAAGTTTTAGGGTCGGCCCCTTAAAAATAGGGTCGGTCGGGCCACCGGAAACACAGGTTTTATTTTTTTTGCTTAATATATATAAGTAAATATATAATGTTAATATCTCTTATTTATCCCATATTGAGACGACACACAAGCTAGACCACGATATAATATATGTTTTAATTGAATTGAATGTTGTTTAACGGCTCATCAACACAGTATAGGTTATTTAGAGCCGCCCCAGAGAGACGGGAAGGAATACATAGAAATCTGGGAACCTGCCCTACACTTGTTATCGAATAGATTCCTATGGTTCTTTAACGTGCTCGGAGGATAAACCGATACACGGGACCGCCCGGTTTACGTCCCCATAGACGGACGAGACTAAGGGAAAGTGTTTTGGTCATCGCTAACCCATCCGAGTTTTATTGAAAAAAAAAATTCTACAAAAGGATACTAAGTTTAGGGTTATTACCCTCGCGAGCCTATCTACCCTATAGACTGCAGGGTTCTGCCCATCCCTTACTGATTGGTACTAATATAGTTTCATAAAAGATGGTAGGTGTCATTGGCGTAGCTCTGCGTGAGCACGGTACGACCCTACGCCTAACTCGGAAATCGAAAATGTAAAGGAAGGGGTGCAGCAGGGTACACATACATGTAAGTGGTCGATTGCCAATCATGTGTTCTTGGTATCTCAGATGGAAAGGCGCTGGCACGGTTTAATACACAGATTGTTTCAAAGATGCTATTTCACAGACTTTCAAAAAAGAGGCCACGCTTACACAGTGGAAAAGGCGTTGAACCTAAGGAGCTGGAGCCCTGGTGATGGCATGTCTAATGGGACTATTCACCCATCTTATTTCCCTCTGCGGTCGCTGTTCAAATCAATAAAGCCCTAGTTCATATTATATTTGCGTCGACAATCCAAATGGCCTTTAAAACACATTTAAAATCATAGTTCGCATTCTAGATTAATTCTGTCCATTTAAAAAAAATGTGCTGAGTGAGGGTGGGGCGGGGGTGGATGGATCGAAAGGAAAATAGCCAATGATACTTTTTTTAAAGGGCTCTTCGACCGAAATAAATAAATAAAAACACACGTCCTTTCGAAGATTTAAAAACTTGTCTGCGTACACCTTTTCACCCTGTGATTATACTAGAACAAGCATTGTGACGTCACAATTCTGTGTTGGAATGTGGTCTTCGGGGAAACACGGTATTGACTTTTTGCAATATTTTCAATAACAATCTAAAATATATCATGTTAGCATAAATATTTTGTCTCTTATCGACTATCTGTTCACTACAATATATCAAGTAATTTCAGAATTTATCACACACAGAGCTGACCGACGTATTGCATGCCGTATTCCATGCCGTGTAACAAAACTACACAAAAACAACGTTCGAAACGCTTGCGTAAAACAGTGACCAAACGTTTTTTTGGGCAGAAAGAAATCCTTTTTTCAAATTCGCTTGAAAATTCACATACTGTCAGAGGAAGGATTAAATTCATCGTTCATGTTCTTGTTTTTTTTCTCGCTGTTAAAATCGTCATACAAATCGAGATACAAAATAAAAAATTTGAAGTCGATCGATAAACAGCTGACATTTTGCTCTTTCGCATGTTTGTTGACTGAAATATTTTTCACAATAACACAACATAGACCTAAATTTATTTTTAAAAGTAGGCAATGAAAATGTTTGTTATTTTATAAGGAAATGGCATGTATAAATTATGTTTTAATTGTAGTGATACAAATATGATTCTGAAAGTTTTTTGTATGAAGCACACGGTTGAAGAGAGTCTCACTTTTCAGTGTGTAATTTTATGAACGGTCATGAAACGTTTTTATGGGTAGAAAAAAGTACTTTTTCCAAATTTTGATGAAATCTTACAGGCCTGTAGAGGAAGACTTTTTCTTGACTTTAATGCTTTCGTCTTTTTTCTCGCTATAAGAACAAACTGTAATTATCAATTTGATTAAAAGCTAAAATTTCACATAAATTTTCGAAACGATCGGTAATTTGTAAAAGCCTAGAAATCGTAATTTTAATAAAAAAGAATCGACAAAACACGTTAAAACTTAAAATTCATTCTGTAACAAACGAATTGATGCATTTGTTTATGTGTGTCATCATTGTACATTGTCAGTTGAATACAGTTTACATCACTGGTGTCATTTTGACCGCCATCCTGAAATCTGCTCAAAACGCAGTTTGTTTACGTTTTTGCGCGTGACGTTTTTAAGTAAATATCCCTCCGCGGCGGCTTGGCCGGTATGTTCGCAGCTTACTCTTCCATAACTACTCAATGGTTTTCCGCTATTGCTCGTCCCCATTCAGATTCTCCAAACCCATCACTCTAAAATCACTGACACTGTGTCCATCTGTGTAAAAGTGTGCTGCCACCGGATCGCTGTACTGTGTCCTTATTCGGGATAGGTTCAGCAAATGTCTCTGATACAGGGTATCGCCCGTCTCTCCCACATATATGTATCCCTGGCAACACCTACAGTACACTGCATCAACTACATTGGTTGATTTGCAGGTGATCAAGTTCCTCACTTTGTATGTATTCCCGTTTACATCGGTGAACGTGTCAGACTCCATGATGTACGGACATATGCAACCTCGCTTCGCTCCACATGGGCGGCACGTGTTGGACTCCTTAAAGAACTGCCTATTGTGCTTCTTGTGTACCAGTATGTCTTGCAAATTACTGTCCCTTCGAAACGCTATTATTGGTGGTTCCGCGAAGATTGCTTTCATTGTGTTTGAAGAATGAAGCGTAGGTAGGTGTTTTCGCAGAATTCGACCTATATTTGGTAATGCTCTAGAGAACGTCAGGACTAGGGGGATTATCTTGGTTTCTTTTTTAGCGCTGTTGTACTGTAACAATTTATCCCGTTGTTTTGCATCTACTTTCTTTAGTTCTGTCTCAACAAACTTCCCATATACCCTCTCCGTTGCAACAGTGTCTTAATGTCCGCTCTGTGCTTTTGATAGCTATAATCTTCTGAACATATCCGTTTTATCCTAACTCCTAGACCGAATGGAATAGCTTTCTTTGTAGATGCCGGATGGGACGATTCATGATGTAAATATAGATATGTGTCCGTAGGTTTTGTGAACAAGTCTGTTTTTAGTGCTCTATTGCTGATCCTGGTCATCACATCTAGGAACTCTAGCTTGTCTGATGAATACCGCATCTCTAGTTGGATTCGCGGATGGATTTGGTTTCCGATTTCATGAAACGCCTTTAGTTCCTCTATACCGTGTGCCCACAGTCCCCATACGTCATCGACAAACCGGAAGTACGACATTGGCTGTTTCAACGATCTTTGGAACAGTTCAGTTTCCCAGGAGCCCAAGTACGTTGATGCATAATTCATACCCAGATGAGATCCTATCGCCGTCCCTTCCTTTTGTTTGTAATGTTTCCCAGCGAATGATATAGTATTACTTTCAAGCACAGTGTCCATCATAGAAAGGACGTCTTCAGTTGGAATGCTTTTGTCCAATCGTTGGCTGCAGTTCGTGCTTCAGTTCTCGGAACACTGGGATATAGGGTTTTCACATCAAGACAGAAAAGTATGGTGCCCTCCGGAAGTGGTTGTTTAATGTTTGCCAACTTATTTAGGAAATCCGTGGTATCTTTAATATAGGACGGCAGTGAGGTAACATGAGCGCGAAGCTCATTTTTGACTATTTCTGCCATCTTCTCTGTGGGATGGTTTCGTCCATTAACAATTTATGGCATGTCAGTTTTATGTAGTTTTGTATTACCTTGGAGCTTACCAGAAGTTCCTCCCGTGGATATCATGTATCCTCTCAAGTCTTTTGTGATTGAACCTTTTGTCTACAAACCATTATCTTTTTCACTTTATTCTCTATTGTTTTGGTCCTGTCTTGATTAACCTCACTGTAGGTGGCGTTATCAGTCATTTCCTTCTCGAGTCTGTGCACGTAATCCGCTGTATCCATTACAACAATTCCCGAGCCTTTATCCGCCGGGCGTATAACTATTGAGTCATCATTGAAGAAATCTCTCATGGCGTCTTCTTCGTCTCTTGTTAAGTTTGACCGGAAGTTTCTTGTCAACCCCGTAATGACACCATCTTTGACGCTTTTCATATATGCATCCAGCCACTTATCTCTTCCGGTATTTGGTGTCAATAACGACTGCTTTTTCCTACTGTCATAATCGTCATCTACATCGTCCTTGTCATCTTCATAGAAGTATTCCCTCAATCGCATGCGTCGCTCCCATGATTTTAAATCAGAAATAAGCTTGCCTTTGTCTATGTTCTTTTTAGTCGGCACAAACTTCAGAGCCTTTAGAAAGCAGTGAAACTTGCGCTACCGTCAGAGTCTTCGATGATCTATTCGTGACCACATCCGTGGTACCAACTTTACTCACGTCAGCTCTAGCATTAATATGTTGTCCTTGATTGGTAGACTTTTATGACGATAGATCACAAGAACCCATATCCGGTTTACTGTGCATGCGTAATAAGTTAAAGTGTTCGTGTTCATGTTGTACGCACATGTATCTACTTTCTGTATGCAGTACGTTTCCGTCGTTTATTGGAAATCTTAACCATTCCGTCTGCTTATCATTACACTTTTTCACAAATATGTTTATTCCATAACACCAGCAAGTCGCGTATATTTCGGCCTCCGTAGTCCACGTTTTAATCGCGCCATTTGTTAATCTCATGCCTCTCATATGCTTATCAAAATCACCATCGATTAGCTCCATGAAACACGATTTATTTTCTATCATGTAATCTGTTACCTCATTACGTACTTTGGCGTGTTTTGACGCATCTCCCAGAATCTCCAAAGCAACACATCGGAAGAAACAATTCCCATCCTTTTCTACATCCACGGTTGTTTCCAAACGGTTACTATCATTAATAGATCTATCGTTCTTAAGTTTTATCAGTTTCTTCTTTTTAGTTCTGAGAAAAAAAAAATTCACTTTAAAGACAGTGCATCTATTTCATGTAATGTATCTAAAAATGAATGCCTGTCCAAAATAGATTGTAACTTACTCGAGAGGTTACACTCCATGTCCCTTGACTCTGATAGAATTCTATCGCAGACAGCAACACCCTCCTTCATCAGTGAACGTGATGATGTATTAAGAATCTCCTTCACCCTATCGTTCTCCGCACCATTAGAATATAAGTCCATGCACCATCTTATATGGAAACCAACAGGAACCAATTGATTTTCCAGGCACTCCCGGAAGACAAATCTGTGACTTCCATACCTCTCAACCTTCTCCCGTACCTTCCGTAGTTGGGATATTTCCTTTACAGTCACGTCCATTATATGTAACCTTGCGTTGTTAATATGATCGCTACTGCCGTTTAAAAAAATAAAGACTCTGTGTTAAATATTTTAACTCCGCCAAGCTTTCGGACTTACGTCCTTCATCAGGGCTAATTTACTACTCAATGTGTACAAGTAAAACGGACGTGACGTCGTAGTGGGCGCATCATAACGTCGAGTGTAATGGCGCGCTATTCCGTCAGATTGACGCCATATGGCCGGTATGTTCGGTATATATATATTTGCGAACTACCAAGGACAGACAACCTTCGGACGAACTATATATATATATATAGGGAGAAATATTTGCGAACTACCAAGGACAGACAACCTTCGGACGAACTACGGCATGGCGCCTAGCTATGACGAGATACACAGAAATCAAGCGTATGCATTCACTCCCTAAAAAGGATAACAGCAACACACGTTGATGAATTGTATCTCTACATCTTAACACACTCGTCTGGAGGCACAATTAACATATAGACGCATACATACACACACACACATACACACGCACGCACGCACGCACGCACGCACGCACACACACTCACACACACAAACACACACACACACACACATACACATAAATAAATACATACAATTATAGTGGGACACATTTAAGCATTCAACCACACACAGCTATATTGAGACAGTGAAAATGAAAGGTGCTGGATCTTGGGGATACTGTGAATTCAGTAAATATATAGTAAAGGGAAATAATTTGAACTCACTACGGCAACTTTCGAAATTGGGATCTCGTAAGAGACTCACGTTCACAAAGCAGAATTATATATAGGGAGGAATATTTGTGAACTACCAAGGACAGACAACCTTCGGACGAACTACGGCAGGGCGCCTAGCTATGACGAGAAACACAGAAATCAAGCGTATGCATTCACTCCCTAAAAAGGATAGCTGCAACACACGTTGATGAACTGTATCTCTACATCATAACACACTCGTCTGGAGGCACAACTAACATATAGACACATACATACATATATACAATTATAGCTCATATGAGTGGGCCACATTTAAGCATTCAACCACACACAGCTACATTGAGACAGTGATAATGAAAGGTGCCGGATCTTAGGGATACTGTGAATTCAGTAAATATAATAAGAGGGAGATAATTTGAACTCACTACGGCAACTATATATATATATATATATATATATATATATATATATAATAATTATCAACCGCAACTTTTGAAATTTGGGATCTAAGAGGTTCACGTTCAAAAAGCATATTTAGATATAGGGAGAAATATTTACGAACTACCAAGGATAGACAACCTTCGAACGAACTTCTGCAGAGCGCCTAGCTATGATGAGAGACACAGAAATCAAACGTATGCATTCACTTCCTAAAAAGGATAGCTGCAACACACGCTGATAAACTGTATCTCTGCATCATAACACACTCGTCTGGAGGCATAATTAACATACATTCATACAATTATAGCTTGTATGAGTGGGATCACATGTATGGATTCAACCACACACACGCTATATTTTTAGACAGTGACAATGAAAGGTGACGGATCACTAGGATACTATGAATTCAATAAATTATAAATGGTATATATTAAAGGGTGATAATTTGAACCCATAGCGGCAAATTTCGAAATTTGGGATCTGAGAGATTCACATTCACAAAGCAGAATTATATATAGGGAGAAATATTTTCGAACACCCAAGGAAAGACAACCTTCGGACGAACTACCGTAGTTTCGAAAGTTGCCGTTGTGAGCCTCCAGACTAGTGTGTTATGACGTAGAGATACAGTTTATCAGCGTGTGTTGCTTCCCGCTGCAATGTCAACAGAATCGTGTACCAACAATTGAAGGCTGGCCAGAGCTAAAAGTAGCACATAGGTAGTAGCCGAACAGCATTCAAATTATATGCCTCCGCGTAGATAAATAGTGCCTCCGGGTTTGCATTAACTAAATGTAATGAGAAGAACTGACTAAAACTAAGACGAGCTATGTATGTAATAGAAAAACAATAATATTCCAAATGACAATATTTTTTATATCAAATAT
Source organism: Cyrtodaria siliqua (assembly GCA_037043455.1). Classification (NCBI taxonomy): domain Eukaryota; kingdom Metazoa; phylum Mollusca; class Bivalvia; order Adapedonta; family Hiatellidae; genus Cyrtodaria; species Cyrtodaria siliqua. The sequence goes on from JAWPHD010014085.1 coordinate 41,879, forward strand.
TTTGAAAAAAAGTAGCAAAATATAACAAATTATATTTATACGCATTTTTGAGAACTATTTTTATGGCCAATTACTGATCTGTATAAAGTAGTAGCGAGGATTTTGACGTCATTGCTGCTGAAGAGGTTGAAATACATCAACACAGAAAATCAAGCGGAAAATCTACAATTAATGAAGGGTATGTATTGTTTTTTCGAAGTTAGTTTGGGTAAAAATTGCAACCGTATGACTTTCTTTTAAACCCTTGTTAGATTTGCTATACATTTCTATTGCTGGACGAACTTAACTTTAATTACGCATATTGCAAGTTTTTTAAGTCGTGTAGCAAGATGGTGGCGTAATATGGCAACCCTTCAGTTTATTAGTCCCCTACCGGTCCAAACTAGTTAGTTCTTCCGCCTTCAACGTATATACGATATTTCAGCGAAAATCAGTAGAAAGATAAAGGGGTATTCCGGATCTTAACGCTATACCAATTGACAAGATGCAAAAATGGCAAGAACAACTCGAGTCCGGCGCTATTTTTCCCCATTTCTATTAATTTTTCCTGCACTTTGTTATTCATGGCTTGTTCATCTTATTAAGATTTTGTCCGTTACATAAACCCCGCCGCATTCAGCACTTTCAGTGCTTTGATTATGAAGTGAATGCATACGTTTGCTTTCAGTGTCTCTTGTCATAGCTAGGCGCCCTGCCCTAGTTCGTCCGAAGGTTATCTGTTCGTGGGTGTTCGTAAATATTTCTCCCTATATATATATTATTGTTTTAATTTATATATACATAAGCCTAGAAAGTCACAGAGCAAGTATTCAGAGACTTGGAAGAACCCAGAGAAACAAGAGAATAAATAAATAAAGTCCCTACCCTGCCATCAACAGGCAAAGTTTGCAACAAGTATGCCCTTTTTAAACCTACTGAACACGAATTATATAAACAACTTTCCTTTTTGAAAATCTGAACTCTTTAAACAAAACATAAACAGCTTTAACTTTCTGAAGCGTGCAATGTCGAATGTCAAGCAGAAGTTACTAATCTGCGACGCTTTCTTGTTTTCAAGACAAACGTCTAGAACAGTTCTCCTAAACAAAGTTTGAATCTGGTATCGTTTCTAATTGGCTGAGACAGAAAACCTGCTATCCAAGATATACAGAACGGCAGAAAGACAATACATTATAAATCAACAAAGATGGAAACGTTATCATTATATCGACGAACTAAATGCGGATGGTCAGAAATGCTTTAATAAAAAAATAATAATTACTTCACGTGCTTCCGGTTTCAAATTTGTTTTTGCACAAACTGTCAAGACGTTTGTATTTACAATCAAGCGTCGACGATGATGAAGACTATAGCTGTTTCAAGTAAGAATGCACTGTTTAACGACAATCAACCACTGTGATCTTAACTGCTTTAGATTATGGATAACAAGAAGAAAAGTGCCATACATAACAGTTATTTCTTGCTTTTAAACTGTAAAGAACAGATTCCTACGTATTTCAAATTGAGGTCCCAGTAGAGAATCAAAATACTGAAAGTACTGAACGGCGTAGGTTGGTCGAAGAGGATTTACTGTCTAGATCCTTTGTTATGTTGAAAGGGCGTGAAAGAAGCAGAATGCGTTGCATTTGTTTTGTTATATTTTTAGTGGACCAAAAAAGTTATGACATTTATGTGAAGAAGCCTGCCAACAGTTTCATTATGACAATATTATTAGATGTGGAATGTATTGTAAACTGCAAGCAATACCTGTTGGTTCATATGCTCGACTTTCAATGTCTAGTCGCTTTATTGGTGAACTAAATTGAAGGAGATTCAATATAACAAATAGTGTGCGAGATACTGGTATATATTTAAATGGATATTTCATGATTTCATTTTGGTAAAATAAAACGATAACATTATGTGACATTGTTTTGGGTGTCATTCCAATAATATTGTATAACATTACACACGATGTAACTCATCTAATAAAGATAATACGCTTTATACAGGTGACTGGGTGGTCCTTCAACAACCCATGCTTTGCTCAATTTGCATTGGTTGTTTTATTGTTTGACAATTTCGATTACTTTATTGGTAGCCTTGCTTTTGGTTTTAATTGAGTATTTTGACATTTTTGTATTGGGTATTTAAGCTGCTTATCTGTAGCTCTGCATGCAACGTTTTAAAGAGACACATGGCACTCGTGAAATGGTTATATGGCACTGAAATAATTAGTTATCCAGTATCATGTTGAAATGGAACCTGCTTTCATGTAAACATTTTTTGTTGATTTTTCGGTTTTTGTCGTCTTCAACAATATCTGTAAATATATTATTGGTGCAATGTAATCAACAGTTAATACTATACACAAAGAAGTTGCTTTATATTATTCCTATAACTAGATGTATCACTGAAGGGGATATATATCCCCACCCCACAAACATTTTTTTAATAAGATCAAGAACAATAACTATTCATGATATTGAGTGAGCCGCACCAAAATTGTGTCATTTACACTTCATGTTTATCTAGTCTTTTGTTGTTGTTGTTGTATTGAGGGCATCTACAAATAGACGATCAGCTTATGAGGTACATCACCCGCCTACCGGCTATAAAGGAAAGCCCTGCACCTATAGACCGAAATGTTCATGAAGGGGAGGTAACTCCAAGCAGAAGCGAAATATACCTATTGTTTTTACAAATATTTCTTTTAAAAAAAAATGAAATGCAAACAGAATAAAAACTGAGAAAAAAATCTTCAATGAATTTGATTTGAAATGCCGTGAAGGTAATTTTTAAAGCGATTTCCAGTAACCCCTCACCCACCCCACACCAACATCCCCCCAAACCCAATCAAAATAGCATCACAACCAGGTACAACACGTTTTAATTCCGTCACTGTGGACATAATGAGTGTGTGTTGCTGCTACAAAATAATATAAAACCCATATTAACTACTAATATGAGTTATTGACACTGGTGGCAAACAGTCATTTCTCAATATCGTAGAAAATGCATCGAGGTAAAAAGGTTTTACGACGGGCCCCGCCATCTTGGATTTTCGTTTTAGATTTGACAGCGGCTATCATTATAATAATTATTTTTTATCATTCCGCATAATTTCGAAGTGAAAAGAATCATCTATCAATTGCTAATAAATCAAAGAATCATATAATACCGAATACTGAACGAAATCGCTCGGTTTTAATAAAAAAAACTATTGTCAAAATGTTGAAGCAAGTTTTCTATCCTCGATCTTCGTTAATTTGAGTTCATCTGCCTCATTCCAAAATGGGAAATACATTAACAATCTATTTTTTATTGTTTGGTACTCGGCTTTACTTTGGTAATTCAATACAAGAAAAATGGATGCACAGCATCAAGTCGCCCGCAGAAAATGTTGCGTTTAAAAGAATTAACCAAACAGTACAGAGAAAAAGCAGAATGCAGCAAATAATTATAGCAGTGCAAATTATGATACACTTGTTCGGTATTACTGAAATAGCCAGGTCTCATTCAAAATCTATGGTGAGTTCAAATTATGTATTGCAGCCTATTTTAACGTACTTCTTTAATAGCGTTAATGATAGAAAAATAATATTAACCCTGGTGCGTAACCTATGATAACACATACTACTGTGCAGCATGAATGTCTTTGTAATTAAAGAATCACGTCAAGCCTCATTGAGTATATGTTTTCCCTTAAATAATTATTTGTAAATTTGTAGTTTGACCCTTGGCGAAAAGTCTGAAATACTCCCTCCTAAAGGGAAACGCGGAACAAGTCTAATATCGAGATTCCTGATCTACTTGTATGATAATATATGAAGTTAATGAAACGATGGCATCTTTAAGAAATCAAAACACATGTTAAGTAGGAAACGTTAGCCAAATGAAAGATTAGCGATGTCTTTCTCACTAAAAAAACAATAGTAATTTACAACCAACTGTTTAATTTCATTAAAGGTAATAAAATACCCGTTAAAAGAATTCAACGTTTTAAATTAAAAGTAACAACCCCCGGTAAAGATAACAATCACCCCCTTCGTTAAACGTAAAAGCCCTAGCGTTTACAACTTTCTAATGCTACATTACATTTAACAACAGTCCAAGCTTAGGTAGTATTCAACATTTACAATTTCAAGGAAAACTTCGTATTACTTTAACCGGGCCTGCATGCAGTCCAAGGGAGACAGCCTGTATAGTTCACGGTAGTATGTATTTCTCATAATTATGTCCCTTATTCAAGGTATTAAAATGGCTATGTTCACGGTAAATAATAACTGTAATAGCATGCAAAATAATTAACCAAACAGAACATAGAAAAAGGAAAATGCAGCCATTAATTAGGGTAGTGCACATAATGGTATAAGTGGAGGCTTTTTTTGAATGTTTTATCAGTTGTAACAAGAATTTTATGTATGAAATTGCGAAAGGCAATAACTCTAATTTGAATGAAGACAGAGTTATGGTTCTTACATTCTGTACTTCCTTGATCATTGTGTGAACATTAATCATAGAACCATTAGTACTGTTCAATGGACACTCCATTCCAAGAATTCTAAGTAGAAAATTACAAAAGGGCTATAACTTTAATTTAAATGAAGATGGTTCTTGCACTGCACTGGCCTTTATCATTGTTCGAGGGGCTGGTGTGGCGCAGTTGGTAGCGCGGCGGATTTGTAAACGGAGGCCCCGGGTTCAATCCTCCGTGGTGCCACTGAGTTCCGTCGGTGTGTTCTTGGGCAAGACACTTTTTCCTTAGCCTCGTCCGTCGGATGGGGACGTAAACCGGGCGGTCCCGGCCTATCCTCCAAGCACGTTAAAGAACCATAGGAATCTATTCGATAATAAGAGTAGGGCAGGTTCCCGGATTCCTATGTATCCTTTCCCTCTCTCTGGGGCGGCTCTAAATAACCTGTATTGTGTTGATGAGCCGTTAAACAACATTCAATTATCATTGTTCGAAAATGGGCCATAATTACATGTATCTGACATCTTCTCAAAGTATATTTATATTAATGCATTTACATGTGTTTGAAATAATAAAAACACGACGTGGTTCATTAAGATACAGGAAATAGATAGGCCTTATGCTTTGAAGTAAGATCAGATAACATATGGACCCAAAACAACTATATCTCCACGGTTATCAATAAATCTTTACCACGAGTGGAACCTATTTAAATCCTACATGTGTTAATTAATCACAGGTCGGTATTACCGCGCGGCAAATTGTTGACTAATAATGTATACACTATATAAGATGGATAAGTAAATACTTCAAAGTCAGTTGAGTTCACTCGACTACACACTGTAAATCAATTAACCCCTTGGTGAAATTGAAATCAGTTATACAAGCAATTTAAACGGTAACCAAACTCGTAATTGCTTGCGAATAAAAAGTATATTAAGGCGATAACCAAACATGCATTTGCTTAAACTATAAGTCAGAAACTTTTTTTTTTACTTCTTAAAGTATAGTACACGGGAAACAGACTCGCATTATACTGACAACATTTACTTCGGGTGAATGCTATGCTGTTAAAACTCCCACGCTACAATAGGGAAAATATTGGAGATTGACCGCAGTAATCGAATCGTAGTGACAGTACATTGAGTTTATGAATAAAGTGGCTCTGTTATATGTAAAGATAACTAACAACCACAAATACACATCGCACAACTATGTCAAGGTGCAACAAATACAATAAATGTAATAAATAGCTCAGGACACCTGACAATACATGTCTACATAGCTACTTATACAACAAACTACACTTATTGGGTGACTGAAATAGCTTTCAGATGCAATTAACATAAATCGATTACTGAATGTCAACCCTAAATATTCTGATATAAACAAATATTGGAAATTGTTTCAAATGTATACATTTAAACATTGGAAGTAAATAGACAATAATATAAAGGCCACGGTAACAGCCGAGACCACACATTTTATTACACAAAAATACACAATTTAAATTGCGCAATAGTGCGTATACGTGTATTTAGGCTATAACGCCTATACTGAAACACAACGGTGCTTCTTTATAGCAGCTGACGAAGGAATTTTTATTCCGAAAGATCTTTTGCATACAGGATATTGTTTCCTGATAAAGCAGACACTGTTGTTAATCTAGGTTAAAACACTCAGTGAGATAATTTAATACACATTCCGTGATCAAATCACAGTGTAATTACGTTGTATAATTAATACGGATAGCTTACACAATAATCACATAACAACGAAGGCAAAACACTACACTTCATTTATAGAGTAAACTTGGTGTAGTTACAGCAATAAGGATACACACAGCACTCATCCTTATACATTTGACTGTAACATGAATATCAATAGAAAAACTCTTGGGGTAAGATTCTCCAGGGAGTGTTCACTAACTGGGAAAGTGAACCGTCTGAGGTCAACTGGGCCGTCTACTATCGCAGACTCTTGCAACCCAGTTTCATTCCAGTCCCATTAGAAAAGTATAAGGTATGCTAGAGAATTCTAAGTATAAAATAACAAAAGGAATATCTCTAATTTAAATGAAAGGGTTGTAGCGCATGTATACTACCTTCCTATGATATCAAGGGTTCTATGGTATCACGGTATCTATAAAACAGTATCTATCTCTGCTAAAATATGGTAATTATTTTATAGATATGATATTTTATAGATGTGATGACTTTAGGTATATCTAATAAAATCATTTTAAAACGTAAGTATATTTATCATAAATAAAAGGATATTTCAAAATAATGCAAAAATGTTGACAATTTCCTTTTGATCTTTAAAATTCATCAACCCTAGTCTTCATAAATGCAGTTTCCATTACCTTTAAGGTTATAACATTCATGAATTTTTAGACTGATGAGTCTGTTTTACATTATTGTTTCTAGAAATGGTAACTCATTGAATCTTATACCAGTTACACAATATGTGCATACCTTGATACCATAGAACTTGTAAAATAATAAGCTCAATGCGGGTACCCTTCTTTTCAAATCTAATTCTGACATTTTTAGGTAAAAATATCATAACAATTTTAGTAGAAGGGTCGCAGAAAGGATTTGAGTTTCCTTTTTCTTTAAATATGGTTTACAGTTTTTTTCCGTCAAACCATTTAAGTACCGTGATACCATAGAACACCATGCTACTCTGCACGTCCTCTCATTGTTCTTAATTGTCCTCTACACAGATAGACGCTTGCTCGCTTCTTCTACGCATCAATCAGGTAAAAGAACCAATTTGATCATAGTTATGATTTCATACCGACTGGCGCTTGTTCTTCATCTACACAGATAGACGCTTGCTCGCTTCTTCTACGCATCAATCAGGTAAAAGAACCAATTTGATCATAGTTATGATTTCATACCGACTGGCGCTTGTTCTTCTTCTACACAGATACAGTAGACGCTTGTTTCGGTTGTGTAAGTTTTCTCGCCAAAGAATGATCCACTTCCCGAGATAGGGTTGACACGTTTGTTGTTACGTTTACGTCAATTTCTTTAAATTTGATATTCCATCATTATTCAATGGTTGTGTTCATGAAAAGATGTAGCATTTAATGTAAAATTCCTCGCTTTATTTTGTTGCAGATATAAAAAACGAACACGAAAAGTAGCATTCAAAGACTACAGTCAACCACAAACAAACACGGAAACGAAGAACAGCTTTAAAGATGAATTAAAGGCCAAATAAGACATCACAAACACAAAATGGTTGACAATACTATAACATCATTACAAGCTCCAGGAAAAAGAATGAGCTGGGAGATATAAACCCCGTATGATTTAGCGCGAGTTACATCCCCAACCAGGTGAAGATAGTTAACCATGATAAAGGTAAAGTCATCTCTTATCATAAATTTTAGTATGTATGAAATGACTAGACATTTTGAGATAGGGATAGAGGAATGCTGCTTTAGTATCCGAACTGTTGGCTTTATTTAACGTGAGCTCTGGTGGATAAATGTTAGAAACCATATGAGCAACGAACGGATTATCAATATTGAGTATGTCATCTATACTGAACCAAACAGCAAACGCACAGTAGACAATACCTTCTCAGTAATAACAATCAATAAATCAAAACAAATTTCATTCTGAACGAGACAAATATCAATGTCAATAACGACGGTAATTTTAAAAAAATCATTCAAATCACCTGTCTCCAACGGTACCAGTCGGCATATAATAAGTTCACACATTAAAGATATTGTCTACTGGTGCGTTAGCTGTTTGGTTCAGTATAGATACCGAGATGTATTATTAAACGCACCAATAACTTCATCCGGCTAGCAGGTGACAAACTCAACATAAAATATCTTTCATAGCATTACAAAAACAAATCTGCGACCAGTGGCGCACAGTTAGTACCCGTAGAAATACCAACAACGTGGCGGTAAACCGTTTTACCGTATCTTATAAAGATGATATCGAGAAGGAAAGATAACGCTCTACAAACATCAGCACAAGTCCGCAAATTATAATTATCTATATTGGCGTTTGTAAAGAAAGCCCTGACATTATTACAAGCTAGAAAAGTTGTACCTTCTCTAGCAAATGTCTTCTGAATAAGCTGAAGTAATTTATCTTTGATTAGATTATGTGGTATAGTGTGGAAAAGTCGTAGGTGCTTAGAGAAGTGTCATGAAAAAAACAAGCTCTATGATAGTTTTTTAAAAAAATGCCAGAAGACAAAACAAGACCATCTGAAATGGAAACACCTAGTAAGGATAAATGTAAGAGATGCCCATAATGCAGCCATTGAAAAACGTCTAGGTGTAAATGACGAAAATGATGATGACACTACAGTGGACAGTAAAATGTTTTTCACCTTACTGAAGGGCTCCAGACTGGATAGTGGAGAAATTTCCCCATACCTATCAAATGGTAAGTTACACTCTGACACCACTGCATAGGCTAATATTCTTAACGGGCAGTTCCAGTCTGTCTTCTCCCCAAGGACACCGGTGAATGCAGATAGCTGTTCAAAAGACACTGGAAACCATACCCCATCATGTCCGATATAGATATATCAATAAAAGGCATTTTAAAACGTTTAAGAGGCCTTAACATTAGCAAAGCAGCTGGACCAGACAAAATGAAGCCCCGAGTGCTGAAGGAGCTGAGAGAGCAAATTGCACCAACCTTGAAGGTAGTTTTCAACTTTCCCTACAGACAGGCCAATTATCTATAGATTGGACCACTGTTAATGTTGCACCTCTTTTAAAAAATAAGGTAGATTGGTCCAAGGCAGCAAATTACCACCCCATCATGCTAACCTGCATTCTATGCAAAGTACTCGAACACATAGCAGCCTCCAGCTTGGCGAAGGACTTGAACTCGAACCACATACTATTCGACCTCCACACGTGTTCAGAGAAAAGAGGTCCTGTGAGACTCAATAAGCCATGTTGATTGATGACCTGGCAAAAACATGCAGTCAAGGTAAGCAGAGCGATTTAATCCTCCAGGATTTTAGCAAAGCCTCTGACAAAGCCAACCATATGAAAATGCTATATAAGCTCAGCACTTATGGTGTTACAGGTGAGACCCTAAACTGGATACGGGCATTTCTCAGTGACAGTACGTAGACAGTAGTACCCGAATGCGAGAAATCAGACACTATACCATTTACATCCGGTGTTCCTCAATGTTCGGTCGTCGGCCCGATATTATTAATTGTGTATATTAACGATCTGCCTCAAGTATCACCACACAAGTAAGGCTGTTTGCTGATGATATACCAGTTTATCTGACTATTGATGGCCAACAAATCGAAGAAAACATACTTCAGACTATAGCCCTATTGTCAACCCTTATGTTTTTGTGTCTTATTTTGCCTTTTATTCATTTTTATATATAGTTGTTTCTTGTTTCTGTGTGTGCTTGTGGTTGACTGTCGTCCTTGAATGCTTCCTTTCCTGTTCGAATTTTATATCTATATTAAGAGAGAGGTGGGATACTGAGTGGGACATGGAATCTAATGCGTCTAAATGTGAAGTCATTAAAATCACAAGGTCAAAACACCCACTTCCCACAAACTATATACTTCACATTCACATCAACAGGGTACCAGGTAAGGCAAATCAAACGCTTGGTTTATTAAATTTAATCTGAAGGTTTATTCTAAACGTAAGAAATGTGCATACAATGCCTTTGTTCGCCCACAACTACAGTATGCTAGCATCATTTAGGACCCCCACACGAAGTCCAACATCGGCAAACTTGAAAAAGTCCAACGCCGAGCAGCCAGGTGACGTTAAACGACTACTCAAGCTACTCGGGTGTTACTTGCATGTTGGAGAGGATGGGACAGAGGCTGTTAGAGCAACGTCGAGCAAATGCGCGCCTTTGCCTTTTTCTATGAAATAGTGCATGATATGGTAGCTATCCGTATTCCATAACACTTCGAACCAACCCATAGGGTTTCGACTTTCGATGTATCGTCCCTCCAAGACTTTTAGACAGATTCATACAGGTGTTGACTACTATAAATACTCATTATTTCCTCTAACTGTTGTCCAGTGGAATTTACTCCCAGCTGATGTAGTGCTGCAGAAAGATCTTGACTCGTTCAAGCTGGCTGTCAGCCGCTTCCACCACGTCAGACCTTAAGTGCATATGACTCTCTTTAACCCTGCTTTTATCCAAGAAACGACGCGCAGCAGCCCGATTAGGCTTGTGAGGGCATGTGGCAAAATAGACAGACAGACAGGCAGACAGGCAGGCAGCAGGCAGGCAGGCAGGCAGGCAGGCAGACAGACAGACAGACAGACAGATAGATAGATATCAGGACCCTGATCACACATAGTGTCTATGTTACCTTTTATTTGATTTGATTTACTGTTACTCACCCCCACCCACACCGCCACCACCACCACTCCAACACTCGCCCTTGCACCACTCCCATGGGTGGGATTGTTACCAGTTATTAGTTCGGATCTTCCTCGACACTTGATTGTACATACAAACGTCTTGAACCTTAGCGCAGGAAAAAATTAAACCGAAAACACGTGTCAATAATTATTTTTTATTATAATATGTTTGACCACCTATATAGTTTGTCGATATAATGATGAAATGTCCCTCTTTGTTTATTTATTAATTTAGTGTCTTTCTGCCGTTCTGTATATCTTCGATAGAAGGTGCGTCTGTATCAGCCAGTCAGAAACCAGAATCTTGGTAAAATTGCTACAGCGTCAAATTGAAAACAAACAAGCATCGTAGATGATCTAGACTAACCTGTTATTTGATTTGGTTTACTGTTAACCATTTTTAATAAATTGTAGTATGTTATCCCCAAACTCTATCCTGTCATGAGATTTCACTTTTGTCCCACCGTCTCATTGTAGTTACCTAGCAAGGCAAGTCGTTCCTTTTAAAATGAAACTTTATTTCACTACAATTCATTTTATGGCTGTATACCAGTCTAGAATAAGCAGGACCAGACATTAATCGCATTTATTTATTAGTGTTTAAAACAAATTAAACAATAATAAAATTATAGTTATCGCTTTAAGTAATAATGTTCTTCTTTTCATTACTCGTAGCATATAGTGTAAAGCATTATTTGAAGAAACAAATTAACCTAGCAATAAAATTAAGTGTTTTTTCCATCTAAGGACCGCTCCCGAAGGAAAAGTTATTATTACAATTTATTTTCAACACCAAAACAATAGTTTTCCATTGTAATACCTGTTCTTACGTATACTGTAGTTTAAATATGAAGTGTTTACAAACAATAAAACCAGTAAGCAAATGTATTCTAAAATGATATCAATAACACAATTAATATATTTTCTTATCTAATAACTTCTCCTCCCATAGCCGTTTTCAAGAACAATCTTAACTAGAGTCGTCGACTCATGGTGGCTAATTAGTCCAGGTATCATGCGTTCAAAGTATTGTTACTATATTGTATACTTTTGTCTGTATGTCTCGACAAACTTGTTGTTGTATTAATATAGCTTGTTTGACATTTCAGTGTGTGAAAACTAACTTAGGTCACACCTTAATAACACTGCATGGTATGATAACTCTAACTAGCTCAGTCTTTGCCTACCTTTCATAAGAGCAACACTTTAGTTTCAGTACGGGAATACATTAGGGTATTTAGATATTACTTTTTAGACTGGCAAAAGTAGTATTGATAATGTAGTATTGTATAGTCTACATCTGTTGAATATGTACAACGATTCTTGGTTTATTAATATATATATGGTTGCAGAACCTAAATATGAATTTGTCTGGTGAGTTCTGGTTGCTTGCATTATAATGAAATTTCCTCATGTGTAGATATTGTATTTCTGTATTGACTGTTATGTCATTTATGTTGTAATTGTTTAATGTTATGTTTGCATATATGGCAGGCTTTTTATTTACCCTTATATGTATAAAGGACCCTTTACCATGAATTGGTGTTGAGTTTACTCCTTAAAGCTACACAATCCCGATAAAATAATACAATTTCAAGTTTGTTTAAACATAAGAACGCCTATAGATGAAGTTCTTTGCTGGTTGTGTTGTCTACATTGTTTAGGCTGGTATATTGTCATAGCGTATATCGAGGCATTTGCAGAATAGGCGTGATACACGCTTCGGTAACTTTGAAATTGTACCACCCACCGATTACGGGTATATAAGCTAATACGTTTATATAGCAATTTGCTCAGATATCCGATAACTACAGACTATTCAACTCGATGAGGATATTCAATGGCGTGCAATGTAACTATATACATGTGTGTAATGTTGAACGGAAGGGAACAAGTAAAATGCGTAAGACATAAAGTAAATACATCACTATGTAGAGAATTACAAACACTTACCCGCATATTCCACATATGTTCTATATATTGTATATACTTATTTTCTATAATATCCTTGAAATAATCCAAAATCACACACGTATTATACATGTATACATATACAGAGAGCGTGTATCGGTAGCCAGTAGTATGTAACGTGAAATGCATGCTCAAGTGTTGACTCGCGACAGGGAGAAATTATTGTTTACTATGAGACACTTGAAGGATATTGTTCAAATTAAGTTAATATATGGACTTTTCTTTTTTTGGAAAAAAAACAGCAATATTATTTCTCGCAAATCGTAGATTTCAGGATGTGGGGAAGGGGTATATACACATGAAGGTGCCCATCCGTCTATCCTTCAGTTACACTTTTCAATTCCGGAGCTTCTTGGGAAAATAATAAGAGTCACAATTCGTAAAAAAAAAGAAGATCGTTCTTGCGTGCGAGCTTTTGTGGGTGCGTGCGTAAGCCGTGCTTGTGTGCGTGCTAGTATGCACATGTTTGTTAATATTTAAATCTGAAGAATTTGAAAGGCATTTGAATACTACTTCTTCATAAAAAAGAAAATTCATAAAGGCCGATCAACAATGTCGTATTAAGTTATTTTACATAAATATGCTCAATCGCGAAGGACTAGACGTTACCTTGATCCTGGTTGCACTTGTAACGGACTCTGGTTGGTAAAAACAGAGGGAAAATGGACACTGGTGTCAAAAAGTTCGAACATAAAGATACAGTATCGCATGTATAAGAAAAAAACTTTATGCGACGGAACTTGTGAATATCTTATCCTTCGAAATACATTTTCCTTATGTACAACAAATGCAGAATAATTCCTAACAAATACAAATTTACTCTTAACCGGTCGATACAAAGTTGATGACTTTAAAAAGACAAAATTCCATATGTTCTCTCTGACTGATTTAATGTGATCCCAAATTTGTTTGCAACTGCTGTTGTTCAATAAAGATAACTGTTTAGTCTAAAAATCTGCAAATATTTACATCATGTCAGAATTTCAGAGCACCGGACCCTGGTTGCTTTGTAAAAAATGCTTGAGATTCTGGCAACGGACACAATCTGTATCTTTGGCACCGGATCCTGGTTGATAGATTGTTTTACAATACCTTCAGATTAAAGAGAAAACGACGATCGGGACTTTGGTTCAACCAAAACAAACAATAAAAAACAATATCTGTTGGTTGCATGGTGTTTTCAGTCATCTTCAGCACATTTAAGGTTATATATGATGGTCGATTTTTTCGTGGGGAAGGCAGACCATCTACTTTTTCATAAGTAGGACAAGTACTGCATGCCTCATGAAATCTGGGAACGAGCTGCATTCGTACCCACGACCTTAGCGGTGAACTTGAAACAGCGCCTCACCACTCTGGTCCACCGGTACTAAAATCATTCATGCGACAGCATGATGGAAAATAAAAAAAGACCAGCCCAATATTGAATTATTATATCGGTTATGAATGTAGAGGATGTGATCTTGTTATAGTGATAGAATCTGGTGGTGAGTTTGGCTAAATGAGTCTATGTCGTACAAGGTACAAGACTAAACAAAGGTACTCCGGACCTACGTTCGTGTATATACGTTTGCGCCTTGAGATAATTCTCTCTTTACGACCTGTCTTCCGTCGACAGTACCCTATAATAAACTATGGGCCCGCAATAGACATTAACCAATCTTACTTTCCCCGCAGCGCGCTGCATGACGGTTTTTGTCGCCGTTTTACACGACAATGACCTCAAACAGTTTTTATATTTGTAACCGGAGGCCCCGGGTTCAATCCTCCGTGGTGCAACTGAGTTTCGTCGGTGTTTTCTTGGGCAAGACATTTTCCTTTAGCCTCGTCCGTCGGATGGGGATTTAAACCGGGCGTTCTCGTGTATCGGTCTATCCTCCGAGCACGTTAAAGAACCATAGGAATCTATTCGATAATAAGAGTAGGGCACGGTTCCCGGATTCCTATGTATCCTTCCTCTCTCTCTGGGGCGGTCTAAATAACCTATACTGTGTTGATAAGCCGTTAAACAACATTCAATATTTAAACAATAAAAGGTTTATTCAAAAGGCATTATCTTAGAGCACGCAGCAAAAATCAGAAAATTAAAAAAAAAAAAAATACATAAAAAACAACAAAAAAAAAAACAAACAAACGAAAAAGTAGGGGCGAGAGGATATAAGGAATTAGACTATATCATCAACATGTCAGCGTCAAATAAGATATAAAATAGCGGGAAAAAACGAATCACAGCGTATCTGGGAATACAACAAGTTCATGAAATTTGCCCCGGGACCACACTAGCAACGCTTAAGCTAAGCCCCTAACAGGCAACAATTGTTTGATTATAACCAAAATACATCAATGAATAAAAAATCAAATATTACAAGTAATACAAATGCAGCAATGTGAACAACTAATGACGTAGATATTTTGTTTAAAATAACTCTTAATGTACATTTATTCAAAAATTAATATAATTGCATAAAGTAATACATTGAACACCTCATATAGAAAAACTTAGCTTTTCGTTTATAATCACCGAATACTTACTGAAAATGTCAATTACAAGTTTTAAATAGGCATTTATCAATAGTAAACTTTGAATTCGCAAGTTTTCATTATTTTATACATATAATATAATTCTAGAGAAAGTTGTATTGAGAATGTTGCCACTTTTGTTTGTTAAAGCACTAGCGGATTTCGAGGGAAGCACCCTCATCGGAGTCATCCTGTGATTTGAAAAGGTTATCACATAACATTAAACTGAATGTTGTTTAACTGTTTATCAAGACATTATATTGAATATTTATAGCCGGTCGCCCCAAAAAAGAAAGGATACATAAACATCCGGGAAGCTGCCCTAATCTTACTTACGAATATATTTTCTTTTGATTAGCAAACTGTTCCAAGGATAGACTCCGAAACACAGAACCGGTGTACATACCAATCCGACGGACGAGACTAAAGGAACATGTTTTGCTCAATAATATACAGAAGAAATTGACTTGCGGCGATAAGGCTTCATCCGGGTCAAATGCAACGTGCTATCAAGTAGACCACGCCAGCTCCCTTGAAGTGTACGAGTTCCTAGCCGATGTTTGGAGGGTGAAAACTAGTTAAATGTGAAAATCTTTAAAATATCTCAGCACATTGTTTTTTCCATAAGTTGACCCCCGCACAAACCCCAACCAATTGAAAATGTCGCAGCTTTATCTTCCACCACTGATATCAGAACGAGATATTTCGAACAGGGGAACATATCTAGTCGTTTTTTCAAGATGTAAGTTTTCAACTACCGACTAGGATCTGTGTCAGAAGCAAACAGGATCCGGTGCCATGAGCAACCAGGATCCGTTACTTTGCAATGTACAAACAACTTAACGCTTCTGACAATCGGTAGATATTATTATGTATTAAATACGTCCAATGGATGTTATGGCTGAACATACATAATTCCAGACATAGCGTATGCCAATAGCAGTCACCATTTTTGAAATAAACACACTTTTCTTAGAACTAGACGTACTTTCACGCGTCTGTGTGTAAACAGTGCGCGTTCTTTCACATCTAAAACAATTTTTTTATAACCCGTTCTTCATGAATTCAGACACACAATTGCATCTAGTGTTCCGTGGATGTGATCATTTTTAAAAAGTGTCTTATTGTAAAGTAATATTAAATATCTTTTAACAGTTTACGTGTTTTACCCGTCAGGGTCCTTTACATGAGCAACCAGGATCAAGGTAACGCTGTTTTGAGCAGCCAGGGTCCGTTACGTCTGTCCACCGTGAATATAAACCATTGCTTTTCAACATATTGCTTTTCCGGGTCCGTAACTACACTGGGGAACACAGAGGTATTTGCCTTGGTTGAATTTTGGGAATGTACATACTTTACATAAAAAACAACTATATACTAGTATATAAGGACCCTGGGGAGAAATGCAACACATTGAAGAAATTAAAACAAAATCTAGGATGGAGAGGGAGGTTAATGCCACCGGACACCAACATAAGGGATATGCCTCGGTTAAATTTCAGGGCAGGTTACGGGCCTATTTTCATTTAAAATTACTTTACAAATCATTGAACTTGATTAAAGAAAATTAAAGATTTAAATAAGTAAACGTAGGAAAGGTTAATTACTAGTATTTGAACTTATTGGGGTGTGGGGTCCTCCGGCTCTTACGCCTATGTTTATGAGACTATATAGAAACTCTCCCTCTTCCTCAATGCCTTCCATCCCTCCTTCCTTCCCCACTCTCTCTCCCCTTTACTCACTCTTTTCCCTCCCTCCCTCCCTCCCTCCCTCCCTTCATCTCGCTTCCTTTCTTTCTCTGTATCTCTCTTTCTCTCTGTGTGTGTCTCTCTCTTTCTCTCTTTCCTTATCCCTCTTTTTGACTCTCTAAGTCTCTCTCTGTCTCTGTGTCTCTGTGTCTCTGTGTGTCTCTATATCCATTTTATTTTCAATTTCAAAATTTCAATTCATGCATAAATTAAGAGGAATTTATTAAAACTATGTTGATTTATAATCTACTAATATGTGTAAACCATGCATGCACAACTTCACATAACAAATACTATATCTCCATCTTTACCATTAATTACGAGCCTCTACCAATATTCCAATTTTGATAAACAATGTCTCCCTTGTGTTTTGTGTCAATATACAGTACACACGTACACACATATAAAAATGGAGGATTATTTGTATATAATAGTTTCTGTGATGCAACGGGATAGTTGGAAAGGGTCTTTGTTAAAAGGCCGCTACGTTTAATTATAGGTATTGTTTTGGATTATATATAAATATGGACTTAAAATGTTGAGTAAGTACATCTTTAGCTTCCTTTTCAATTTCTAATGACTTGTATTTCCTATTAGGTCTTTCTACTGAATATTGGTCTCATCAGTTCGGTGGTAAAATGCCGTCTGCTAAAATCCACTTTTATACCCGTGGTCGATTTACAAAGCACCTGAAGCGTCTCATACAGTACCGCCTTATCTCATAAATATTCAGTGAATTCAGGTCTCACACCTCTATTATCTCCCTTGAAAGCTCACGGATCTAGAGACAAAAGGAAAACAGAAAATAATTCTAATTTTTTCTCCATTTTAGGCAATTTTTAATTTGACAAAGAGGTTTTTCTTTGCTTCAGCATACATCTGCAGTGTAAAAGACTGATGATACAGAAAATCCCACGTTGATATGAAGTTCAAAATTCATAAGCATTTGACCGAAGCACCACAAAGTCAGCTAGATAGTGTATGAATTTGGTATTTTTCATAGAGGTTGCATAAATATGAGCGAGGAAAAAAACCAACCTGGCTAATGTTTGTATTTTTTTGTTTTATTTTACAGATCTTAGCAGTCCTGAAGATATTAAATCAACAACAAGGTCTGCTGGGAGTTTTTGAAGGTCATGTGTTGGAAACAGCTATACAGTAACCCTATGTGAAATTAATTGTGGTGTGAGACCTTTAGGTAGTGCGCATGTTGTATATATGAACCCACACGTATACAGTAATCACTTAGAACAACATGCGTAATGACCGTTACATTTGTTCAGTTTTAGTGTGCCTTTTATCGGGATTGTGTAGCTTTAAGACGATGGTTACATTACTGAATCAGGTAAACGTTTTATATAGAACGTTAGGGTTGATATTTTTAAAAAAGAGTTTAAACTGTTACATTTAACGTTATTACAGACTCTACAAAAGGAATCAAAAGTCTAAATATTCGGCTAGATAAATTCGGCTAGATAAATGACAACATGACTGAACTCATTGTTTTAAAATAAAACTGTTCAATGTCAAGCCTTATTATACTTTAAAATACGAACGGTGAATTTATAAAGAGCACTTATCATATATTCAATCATTTTATATTTGGGTTTTCTTTAGTTAGAAATGCAATTGTAATGTGTCTAAACGAATGTTCGGTATCCAATATGGTCTACTGGTCAGCTAAAATCGATTTTATGTGTACACAACATCTCTGACGATAAAGTCTACATCCGGAGAAATTAGCAAACGATACACATATACAGTAAATGTATACTCGTGTGTGTGAGTGTGTGTGTGTGTGTGTGTGTGTGTGTCTATATTTCATAATGAGAAACACTTCAGAATGTATCCAGTATTGTACTGAAACATCACAGCAGTTGCAGCCAAAGAGAAGACCAATCTAGGATACGACTAGAACACCTGAGGTTCGAAAGTTTATTCACCAAACTCCTCTTTTCCTCTTTTCGGGGTTTCAGAATGTGCAATCATAGATTCCCACAAGCTTGTGCGGTCATCGCACAAGAGAAAAGTGAAGCGTAGTGACTGACTGTAGAGATGTCAATGACCAAGCATGAAGTGGGATGCATTACTAATGGGTCGTATCCTTTATGAAAGAAATTCATGATTGATTTTGTAAAGTGGTCAGGAAATCCATTCGACGCCTTTCATTTCCGAAGTTTATAGATCACATCTCCATAGAATAACTGTTATGATCAACCTAGTCGCAGCAATGTTTTATGTTGGTGTTGTATTTCTCAAGCAGGCTTTAGTTGCGGCGTTAAAACTGTGAATAGATCTACTTTGTTTGTGATAACGAAAACCTTGCTGAAGAAGTTTACTTGATTTCGATAACTATAAAAGTCGAACAGGAAATGCAGCTTTCACAGAACACAGGAAACTCAAAAACACGACAAACATGAATGGCAATGCTAACAAAGAATAAAGGCATATGACCTCACAAACACAAAAAGGGTTGACAATAGGGCTACCGCCTGGGAACGGTCAGTGGACAAAAAGGCCGCTGGGGTGTTTAAACCAGGTTCTAGAGTGCACCAAACCTCACACTTACCCTACTGTCATCTCAATAAATCGGGACAGTGTAAATAAAGAAATCTCCGCCATGAACTATTCTCTAACCAACAAGGCAGCATTAATAAGCAATATAAGTAAAAGATGCTCGTGTATATATAAATACAACAAAATAATAGCCTTTAAAGCCACAAAGAAGGTATTCAATGACATGGCAGAAGCCAAAACAATAAGAGAATAAACCACTGAGGGCACGACACGACAAGATTGCAGACACACATCAAATGTGACCGTCTTTTTTGGGCTTTAGGTAGACGTCATCATAAGGTCCACAGCCTGTCCGGTCATCGCACAATTAAAGAGGAAAGCATAGTGACGAACTGTACATGAGTCCACCACCAGGCATGCAGTGAGTTGCAAAATGATAGATAAAACGTTTAACAAGTTTAACAAAGATAGTATGAAAGTGATCATGACCAAGGATCTTACGAAGTTTTTCTATCACATCACCATAGAAGTCAAGTTGTGATAGTCTTTGTCGCAGAAGAGTTTTTAAATTACCTTTATATTTGGAAAGAAGATCAAGGTTACGATAATAAAATGTTGCAAATGTTTTACGAAGTAGTCCTCATCATCGTCACATGTCTTAGAGAAACGAATGAGGATATTTAACGATACCAAAGTTAAATTCATGTCTCTTATCATCGATTTTAGTATGTACTAGTATGTAATAATTTTAAATCGTGATATGAAGATCGAGAAATGCTGCTAGGGTATCCAAACTTTTGGGATGAAGACCGAGGAATGCTGCTATTGAATCCGATATTTTGGTTTTATTCAACGTGAGCTCTCCTAGATAAATATTAGTGACCTTATGAGAAAAGTAGGGATGATCAATATTGAGATATATTATTAAATAAATCAATAACGTTTCCCTGGCTAGAAGGTGACAAACTCAACAACAGACCTCTTTCATAACAGTATAAAAATAAAGCTGCAACAAGTGGTTTACAGTTAGTACCCATAGAAATACCAACAACTGGGCGTTAAACTGTTTACCGTATCTAATAAAGATGTTATCTAAAAGATCTAAAACATCTGTGCATGTTTGTAGAGCGTTACAAACGTGTGTAAAGAAGGTTCTGGCATTATTACAAGCAAGAAAAGTAGTTACTACTCTAGCAAATCTCTTCTTCATAAGCTAAATCAATTTATCTTTGATCAGGTTATTTGGTAGAGTAGTATTTAATGTGAAAGGTCGTAGTTGCTTAGAGTAGAGGCATGGGAATGCTCACACCGTAACTTATCAAGGATTTCGCCGGTTTTTTGATCGACCAAAACAGATTGATTTCTGATTTTTTTAAAAACCTTTTCGTATTATTTTAATCGCTAAAAGACAGTAGGTCAAAAGTGTTGATAGATTAGTAGTAGTACATGAAATAGAATTTGCCATTAACACGTGTTTTGTGTGGAGTTTTGGAATCCAGTACATAGTAGGGAGCTTTTGGTGCTTACTATTTACAGAATCCTTTACAGAATCCTTCATTCCAAAAAGAACACACGCGGGGAAACTATATCCGTCTCCACTATTTCCACAATGGTGTGGTAAAAAAATCAGAATTGCTCACTAGCTCTGCATTCAGCGTGATGTTATTGGAATCTTTCTCTACAGGAACTAGAACAAATGTAGTATGACAAATCTGATTCACTTTTATAATGATGTAAATTGTGCGAGGACCGCCGTGTAAGCAGACAGGAATTTGCCTCATAAAATTGTATACTTCGATAATTTCAAGAAAATTGTTTTCATCTAGACAGTAAGCGCATTTTATCTGCGCTTTCATGTGTATACCACTTAGTACACAGATATGTTAATGAAACAGCAATTCCATAGCGAAGTGCATTGCAATCTTTATCCGAAGGAAGGCGATATCTAGGACATTTGTTAATAAGCTGTCTTATCCGTTTATTCTCAATAATATCAAGATTGCAGGTTATTAGGCGACAGGCAGTTTCATAACACAATTTAGAATTCTGACATTCCCGTTTAGTGAGATTAGAAGTCTTGATTTTAAGATCAGAAACTATCCTATATTAATTGAAAATAAGATTTATAGTTGACGTCTTATACTGGATAATTAAGGAGTAGATAGTAATAATTGTTTATTGTTTTAAGCGAAATATGGCCCATGAACATGTTTACATAATAGATATA
>JAWPHD010014086.1:0-63727 GCA_037043455.1 Cyrtodaria siliqua
GTCGACTGCGAGATCGCATTACATTACATGGACGTCGCTTTATCTTTAAGAGCCCACGGTCGCATCTTGACATTATATGGCGAAACCGGGGTACCTTGGAGTCCTCATTTTAATCGTCTTGATCTGCCTTCAGTGGCCCCAACCTTTGATTTAATCGAAATGTATTTGATTTGAAATGCATAATATATCGTTTGTATATTTTTGAAGGATTACATATGTAAGACGTTAAAATTATCCATTAGTACGAACGCAGCTCCTGACCGAAAACAATAAGACCCCTCCTTCTTTTTGACGTCATAATTTGTTCATCCCAAACACCCGCGCCATTGTTCAGAGATGCACGTTCACTGTTTTAGCGTGCTAAATTGTTCATGCTTATGATGGAGGCGGGTCGTTGGAATTGGGCCCGTGTCATCGAATTTTAAGATCGCTTTCATTACAATAACAAGGATAAGAAAACAGAAAGACACAAGACGAGATAGTGTTATAGCAAACGCATGTACACATATATAACACTTATCTTCTTTATATATATATTACTCCGTTGATAAATGACAGCATTTGGTTTAGACGTAGCGCATTTCTAAATTTGTAAAGTGGTGGAGGGCCTATAATCCTTAAATAACACACTATTACATTTGGTTTAATTTGTCAAATGGATACAAATATACGACTCAGCGTATCTGCAACATGCGTATTTACATGTGAGAATGTTAGAAGCAAGCAGATTTCAAGTCAAAATGTTATTGGGTTTATCAAACCGGCGTGATTATTTTGATTATTCATCCCATTTCAAGAATCCATGTGTCTCTCTCTTTAAATTATGCATTATAGGCTAGGCGATCAATATTAAACGGACACAAATATCGCGATAAGTGTCATTGAGCTGTAGCGCGCGTGGTTTGAGTAGACCCTGTATTTGTGTCTACAAATTGGACATAGACAATGTACACGATTAAACAGTAATATAAACATACATCTTTGGTCTACACTGGTGTCTTAAATATAACAGCGATGCATGTGCTTTCGACGACTAGGGGGACCCAGTTTGTTAAAAAAAATTGAAAAGATACAGTTGTTATTTATACTGGCTATAATTTTAAAATGGACACGTTTACCGATTTTCTTTTAATGGTTCTAGCTTTATATCAGAGACATATTAATAGTTATTAGGTCTGTGTTTATTGATTAATTATAAACCATTACCACTCAAAACTGTGAAACAGTTTGCGGTTCGCATTTAATTTCAAACAATTTAGTATAATCCGTGAACGCCGATGATAGTTTATAATTATTAAACGCCGCTCACAAAATGATTGAGGCTTCCTTCTTTTTCACTACATGTATATCATGTTTTAATTCAGTTTGTAATAGAGACAAGTATCGATCTTTTAGTAGACTTGATTGTAAATAGATCGATAAGCTCCGCCCACAAATTAACTGTATAGATACAACTATAATAAGCTCCGCCCACGGCTAATCTGTATTTTCTTAAACGAAATAAGCCGAGTCCACGTAATGATGTTATGAAATTGGAGACTTGTTGAAATTTTTTCCACCTTGCGAAGACCATTTGGTGAGCGATTTATGGCCATTTTGGCCCTCTTGTTTTGATATTGTTAAATAAAACTCTGACGTATTATTATTATTTCATTAATGGCTAAATAATTTATATAATTAGCCAAGTGTTCATGATGTTAAACTGTACAGTTTTGCCATGAGGAACGAATTTGTGTTATTTTAATTATTATATTTTATATAAATATATCAACCAGGCGTCTTCAGTGTTTCACAACCTGACGTGAAAATAAAAAAAGAAGATATTTATTAATAGTTGCTTGTTCTGGACGACGGCGTCGTGTGAATGTTATAGTTGCACGTCCATTTTTTACATGAATACCTTTAATCATAACCGTTCGTAGCTAGTGACATAACGATAAGAATAAGCAATATATGTCCAATCGAACAAACGTTTATACATGCGATATAATGCTATTATTTTTTTATTAATCGTGTTTTGTTTTCAAATCGTTTACAAATATTTTAATACAATAAACGTGGATATAACCTACACATGACTGTACACTTCAGACTTAAGCTTTATTCTGACTGACAGTGCATTTGACTTCTAAATGCAATAGCTCACTCCGCTAATATTGATTTGAATCGATATGAAATATGTCGAATTCAATACCTTCAAATGTCCTTGTGTGATATGTTTAAATAGAGACGCACAACAAGAGCAACACTTTAAAACACGGGTCAAGGGTTTGCCGACTTTGTGCCTTATATAATGAGTGTATATGAAAACTAAAGTGCCCCAAGGAATTCATGAACTATATGATAATATGAAAACTAAAGTGCCCCAAGGAATTCATGAACTATACGATAAAAAAGTACGCGGATGCTTCGTTCGTAAAGATTACCACACCTACACGGGATATGGTTCAGGTATACAATCTTTCTAGTTTTAATGTTAAATGTCAGTGTTCATTATTGTTAAATAATATACGTTTTGCCTAGAACGTGTAGAATAGCATATGTAACCTCGGAGATATCGGAGATAAGTTCAAGGCTCAAACTACTTGACGTATGGCGTTATGAGAGTTATTGATGATACACGAGTGCCATTAGAATATACTGAGTGATACTATCTAATGTAACCTAGTGTATGCTGAGTGCTCTATACATCTGTGTCAATGAGAGTTTTTCGTGTTACATAGCAGGTGCTATAGGGAGTGACAGGTTGTGCTGTGGTGATGAGGACATTAAATGCTGAGTGCTATATCTGATACCGTATTAGTCTGGTAAACTTTGAGTACAACTAGAAGAGTCTGAGTGATATCATCTACTTGCAAGTTGAGTGCTATTTGCTGAGTGAATTTAAAACATTCAACCGTAGAAATAGGAAGATATGCAGGCAAAGCCAATATCTATTCTTGTGATGTATTTGAATGATTGCGAGGAATGACTATAATCACGTTTAGATACATTGGTGTATAGACAATTAGTGGAGATTGGATAGGCGGAGTGAGATACGAGTTTAACCTGTTTATTATTCCTTGTCGACTTATTTTGTAAATTGTGTAAATATGTATGTCTTATAAAACTTTGTAAAGTTACCAGCTGTTTTATTTATTTATGTAATCTGGCTACAATCGGATTTAAATAGCACAGCGACGAATATTTTAAATTAAATATAGTATCTAGCATTATTATAAAAAAATGATTTCCTATCAACAGGCAAACACCCCCAATAGCACCAAAACCCGTAATTAAAGGCAAGACACAAGGCGTTGAGAAGACTATGGATGGTATGTATCTTAACCATGGAAATTAACATAATTAAAGGCAAGCCACAAGGCGTTGAGAAGACTATGGATGGTATGTATCTTAACCATGGAATTTAACATAATTAAAGGCAAGACACAAGGCGTAGAGAAGACTATGGATGGTATGTATCTTAACCATGGAATTTAACATAATTGAAGGCAAGACACAAGGCGTTGAGAAGACTATGGATGGTATGTATCTTAACCATGGAATTTAACATAATTAAAGGCAAGACACAAGGCGTAGAGAAGACTATGGATGGTATGTATCTTAACCATGGAATTTAACATAATTGAAGGCAAGACACAAGGCTTTGAGAAGACTATGGATGGTATGTATCTTAACTATGGAATTTAACATAATTGAAGGCAAGACATAAGGCGTAGAGAAGACTATGGATGGTATGTATCTTAACCATGGAATTTAACATAATTGAACATTGGATATTATTATTAATCAGAAGGTGGTGAAAAATTCAATCAACTCTAAATCAAAATATATTGTCTCCCTTTGAAACGTATTCATACCGATTTTATTTACATGCCGCTTTGCAACTAACGTTCTTAAATACTCTAAGACGAAAATTGATGTAAGAAAGGCCTTCTCTTGACCCGTTTGCTGCATAAATAAATAATGAAGAAAAATGGTCTGTAAATTCGAACAGTTTACTGAACTGCATTAGCAATGGATTGTTAAATCTTGTTGATGTGTTACATTTAAGTATTTGCTTCATGTAATACGTTTTGTTTCAGTAACTATACTTCACACTATTGATAAGTGTCTACCTAAAACATATCAGTTTTGTGTTGAATTTTTGCGAATGCTACTTTTCCTTTTGAACTTTTATGTCTGTTTGGACTTTGGTATGATTCTAGAAAATGTCAACTTAGTCGGTTTTGGCAGGTGAACATGGCTGACATAAAAAATACTGTTTAACGTTATGGTTAATTTTGAAACAATATTAGCAGGATTTATTGCCCTTTGCACTTTGATTATATGGTTTCTAGTCGTTGTACTGAATAGCATGTTAGGTATGTAATCTGTTTTCTCTGTAAAGCTGCTCTGTATCCAACTTCATGTCGAGTTAGATTGTGGTTGCTTTCAAAAAAAATACACCATGACCCTTTATGCTTTCACTATAGGACATATAAGACAATTAGCTTTCGTTCACGTTGAAGTAAACCATTCATGATATGTATTTCAATTGTGTCTAAACATAATTGACATGTTAAAACTGGTTGCGTGTTATAGTCGGCTTTGAAAAAAAGAAAATGGCAGGAATGTGCTCTTTCATTTTTTAAAGTACTTTTAAAACTGAAAATACTCCGCTGAGAATCATCTCGCTAAAATAACTTTCTTTGAATTTGCTCTCAATTCGCTAAGTATTAGCAGAAAGGAATATTAACAGAGACTTTTTACCATTGATTGCGATACTTTAGGCATAATTATATCTCTATGGACTGAGAATTAGAGCTGAAATGCGTGTGTTTACTTACCGAGTCGAGAATTTTTTTCTTACGGACGATCATCTTGTGCACCTGCTGATGACGTCGATTACAGGGCGTGTAAGACTGCCTGTCGGGCTCAGATCGCCTAATCCATTGAGGAAGTTAGTATACAATGGTGTCGTAGAGTGCATGCGGACACAAACTCTCTTCCTACTTGATCTCTTTATAATGATAACCCCTCTTTACTTAGGTTTTCTTTTTGTAATTTAGGAATTCAAGAATTTCATAATAAATTTGTTTTAGTTCCTACTGATAAAGCAGCTAATACTGTAATTATTGTTTGACGCCTACATTTCGTCAATGTTTTATCTCTGAATCTCGGTAAAACTAATTCGTATACTCCAGTACATTCTACTGAGTATGAAGTTTCCACACATATCTCTCGATGCAGTACTTTCAAGGCTGGGGTTGATGAAAGCAGAAAAAACTGCAAACTATATACTGGATTTCTAAATAACATGAAAATCCGTATAAGGTCCGCTTTATTGAGAATTATAGTGACTGCATCAACACAAACATCTCCAATCTTTTAACTTCGTTAACTTTACTGCCGTTAAAATCACGTTAAACAATATTGTGATAAAACTTATGAAAACTCTAGGATTAATTTGTTTTGGTCTATAACAAATTCAGGAGACGTTCTTGATAACATTTGCAATAAACTTCAAGTTTCATCTATTAGCACTTATGGGATCTTTACACTACATGCATATATAACCTTACTATATCACCTAATCAAAGACAAGCTTATTGCTCTGATTAAAATAACTTTCGCTAGTGAAAATACTACATGTTTGGCTTGCAATACTATTGAAGCGTTTTTTTACTAACGGCAGTTTAGACAATTACACTATGTGGACTTGCCAAGAAGTTTGTGAAGCACTCATCTTCCTATTAGATACTATTTTCGTTAGGTATGGAACGACCATTTATAGACATATTGTTGGTATCCCTATAGCTACGAACTGTGCACCCCTTGTCGCAGATTTGTTTTTATATTGCTATGAAAG
The DNA here is from genome assembly GCA_037043455.1 of Cyrtodaria siliqua. NCBI lineage: Eukaryota > Metazoa > Mollusca > Bivalvia > Adapedonta > Hiatellidae > Cyrtodaria > Cyrtodaria siliqua. The sequence continues at coordinate 5,852 of JAWPHD010014086.1, forward strand.
AGATTTCGTGTTGAGTCTTCGACCAATTATAGGCATATTGTTGGTATTAATATGGGTACGAACTGTGCACCCCTTGTCGCAGATTTTTTTTTATATTGCTATGAAAGAGATTTCGTGTTGAGTCTTTCACCCGATACCCAGGAAGATATTAGTGAGGCCTTTAATGATACCTCTCGGTATCTGGATGACTTATTAAACATTGCAAATCCTTTCTTTTCTACCATGGTTAATAATATATACCCTAAAGAAAACAAAGAGTATGATAATGAACCTTTTGAAACGGCCGAGCACGACACATACGAAATATTGCAATCTCGGTTTGATTGAGACTGTTCATGAGCGGTAGTGAAATATGCTAGCTACCGCTCAACTTCAACTTAACAAAGCTAATATTTCTTATACTAACGGTTTTTTTCTTGATTTACATCTCTCCATTGAAAATGGTGAAATAATTAGCAAAATATATGACAAGAGAGATAAATGGGGATGTTCCTTGAGCAATTTCTTATGGGGTATATGTGTCACAACTTATTCGTTTTTCTAGAGCTTATACTCGAGATGAGGACTTTAATATTCGTAATCTTTGTATAACTAAAAAGCTACTCCACCAGGGTCACCGTTAGCATAAACTTCGTAAAACCTTTACCGTAACCCTGATCTTCTTTCAAAATATAAAAGTAATTTAAGAACTCTTCTGCGACAATGACTATCACAAACTGACTTCTAATGTGACGTGATGTATGAACTTTGTAAGATCCTTGGTCATGATCACTTTCATACTATCTTTGTTAAACTTGTTAAAGGGTTTATCAAAAGAGTGTATGACCCTATCATTTTGCAACTCACTGCATGCATGGTGGTGGACCCATTTACAGTTCGCCACTATATTTTCCTCTTTAATTGTGCGATGACCGGACAGGCTGTGGACCCTATGTTGACGTCTACCTAAAGCCCAAAAGGACGGTGAAGTTTGATGTTTGTCTGCAGTCTTGTCTTGTCTTACCCTCAATGGTTTATTCTCTTGTTACTCTGGCTTCTGCCAAGTCAATGAGTACCTTCGTTGTGGCTTTCTAGGCTATTTCGTTGTACTAATATATACACGAGCATCTTTGTGTTTTATTTATATTGCCTATTAATCCTGCCTTCTTGGTTAGAGTATAGTTCATGGCGGGGATTTCTTTATTTAAAAAGTCCCGCTTTATTGAGTTGACAGTAGTTTAAATGTGAGGTTTGGTGCACCCTAGAACCTGTTTTAATCCCCAGCGGCCTTTTTTGCCACTGACCTTCCAATGCTGTAACCCTATTGTCAACTATGTAGTGTTTGATGTTTTATTTGGCCTTTTATTCATCTTTGAATATGTTTTTTATTTCTGTGTGTGTTTGTGGTTGACTATCGTCCTTGAATGCTGCCTTTCCTGTTCGATTTTTATATCTATATTCATATTCTACTATTTTATATATAATTTAATGAAGAAACAAATTCAAATACTCATCATTAAGATAATATTTCCATCAATTAGAGTTGTAATTGTTTATTACAATACAAATCACCCCAACTGCACATTAAACAAATGAACCTAGATGAAATTGGATTAATTGCGATGTGGATTAGAATATTGTTCAGTTAATTATGTTAAACATGTTTGTATATATTATTACTTTTGCCTTCTTGTTTGTCTGTTTGCGTGTTTGTTTCTGTGTTTTGTGGTTGACTGTCCTCCATGACTGCTACTTTCCCTGTCCGATAGTTTTATATTTCTATATACTAAGGTAATAAGGCCTTATAAACGGTGTGTCTAAGATGTAGTCTATCATTACTGTAAACCCTTGATAAAATACGATATTGTTGAAGGGTCATATTACTAATGTATGTAAAGTCTCTAGAAATATAAAATATTTAAAACATCCGATATGGGATATCTAAACAAAAACAAACTTTCTTTTCGTCTTTGAGAATTACACTTAGCCATTGAATTGTGTCTGTGACTACCTGTCAACTCAATACATCTTGTAATAAATTATGAATGTCTACATACTGTTGGGTCAGTGTTGCCGATCTCAAGCCATTCACTGCCATATGACAATGCTCATGAAAGTAACAAGACCACATTGACACACTCGGAAAAGAGCAGAGGACATACCGAATTAGCTCAAAGGACTGATTTAAATAACAGTTCTGGTTCAAATGAAAATGAGCAGAAATGTAAGACGTCAAAGTAATATGATACAACTGTTCTCATTAAAACGCGTGTGTATTCAACAGAGCATAACATAACAACTAAGTTATGTTACTTTGAGACACATCATAGGTAGATAAAATCAATGTGCTTGAGCTATTGTTTTATCAGAAACATGATACAGATGCAGTATAATGCCTTCGATTATTTGCCGTTTCAAACCCTTTTTGAAATGTTATACGCTAAAGCCAATAATATGACTTTGACTTATAATTTATGATAATTTACTTCTTTTAACCGTAAACAGGTAAACTACACAATATAGATTTGCAGAGACAGTCGAGCGAGAGTTTCTCGGATGCCCAGACACATGTGGAAATAAAGGCAACAGATACAGAACAATCGAATACAATAACTACACTGCCTGGTGTTAATTTAAATAAAGATTTGGATGAAGAAATGGTTCAAATGCAGGAAGAAATGAGACAGATGCAGCTTACTATTGACAGAGAGAATAAGATTAAGAAAAACGACGAAATGCGTCAACAGTTAGAAGAGATGAGACGTAGTTCTACTGGCATTACTACTAAAGGTATGTTCTACTGGCTTTACTACTAAAGGCAAAGATGAAAACTCGAGAACATCGACATAACTAGTAAATATAAATCGATATAACACTAAGATTAAAATCAGAATTAATTCATAATTAATCATCGTACGACCAAATGACAATTAAACTATATAAAAAAATAACCACCTATTAATGTGAATTTACATACGAACTTGAATACAGCGTTAATATACATAAAATGCTTTTAATCTCAGATTCCGAGATATCTATATGTGATTATACGGCAGCTGACATTTGGTAAATATACGCATGGAGGGGAATAGTATACATGTAAAAAAACAATCTTTCTAAAACGCTGGATCACGGAGTATACAAAGAAATACGTATTTTTAACAATGTGTATTGGATGATAAGCAATTGCAAACTGCTGTAGCACACCTCCGTTATGACTGTTAACTGTCATGTTCAAGAGTGCAACAGAAATAAATTTGATCAATGCTGCAATCGCTGAGTTCTCAATAAGGAGGAGATACATTTACATTTTATTTCAGCATTCAATCTATGAAACGGTTTCATTTGTCAATAAGAATACACTGATAGTATATACACAGTATGTTTAAAGAAGCTACGAACCGGGAACATTACAGTATATGTAACTCGTGGTTGAAAACGATGTGCGCGAATATGATGCTACCTAAAGCAATCTAAATACACACTGTTCGTATTTGCAGAGTCATATAAAACATCACATACGTATCTGTAACTTTTAATGTAGAATCATAGTTGCACATGTTTGCATTTATTATCTGTTTCAACACATGCATCCTTAATCCATTGAAGGAATGTGGCAATTCCTTATGTTATAAATAACTAAAACGTTTGGTGACACATCCGTATTCTTTGAAAGAACAATTTTAACCCCAAAGCGTAATGTCATATGCATTTACTTAAATATATGTTTTTGCACACATGCCATTAGAAAAAAGGTTATGAGACTCGAACCATATCGGCGCACGACTCTTAAACATATTCACCTTTACCTTCCATTATCTGCCACTGTATAAACTGTTTTAAAAAAAGACTACACTGTATATTAAGAAAATGTAACTCGTATCACATTTTCCATTTGAAAACTCGACGGAGTGTCAGTAAATACTAAAAAGGGGATTCCTTGGAAGCAACAAATACAAACCAGAGATAAAAGTAGTTAAGGTCAACAATGGTCAATATACCAGGTCGTTTTATTTAGTGAAAAATGCAGAAGTATTAACTAACCTATATATAATTTTAACGTGAATTACAAACCAAACAAAGTGTGCCATCGCCTGCAACATAATTATCTTAATAATAAAGAAATGTCAGATTGATATTATTACCAGATATGCTAACAGATGTCATTAAAGCCTATAAAAACGTTTCGGTATCTGTGTGATATATTAAATATTGACGACCCTTTCATTTCTATTTAAACTTAACAAAGCTAACATTTGTGATGTTGACGCTTCTTTTTTCCGATACAGTCTACCAATTGAAAATGGAAAAATAATAAGCGAACTTTATGACAAGATAAATGATTTGTATTTCGATATCGTTAATAATATTTACTTAGAGGTGTACTGTCCCAGACTAACAATTGATGGGGAATTATACGTGTATTGTCCCAGTGTAACATATTGTGGGAAATTATGCGTGTGTTTCCACAGAATAACATCTGATGGGGAATATGTTTCTACTTAGACCTGTATTGTCCCAGAGTAACATCGGATGGGGAATAAGACGTGTACTGTACTGTCCCAGAGTAAGATATGATGGGGAATTAGACGCGTACTGACCCAGATTAACATATGATGCGGAATTAAACGTGTATTGTCCCAGTGTAACATCGTATGGGGAATTAGACGTGTGTATCCTCAGAGTAACATCTGATGGGGGAATATGTTTCTTACTTAGACGTGTATTGTCCCAGAGTAACATCGGATGGGGAATATGGCAACCTTTTTGGATTTCTCTCGTAGACGATTTGAATACTTCAATATTCGTAACCTTTGTATAAATACAAAGCTAATCCTTTAGGGTAACCTTTTCATACATGTTGAAATTTCCTTACAAAAAGTTATATTATTCTATATGATACAATAGGATTATTACTAGAGTAACGTGTTCTGGAAGTTTGTATCACCTCGAGTAGGTAAATGACAGATCAAGGATCACACGAGAGGCGAAGCCTCGAGTGTGATCCTGATCTGGCATTTATCTACGAGAGGTGATACAAACTTCCAGAACACGTTACTCTAGTAATGATCCTTTTATTATATACACATTATTAACATAAAAATATTTGCATTGTTATTGCATACATATTCAGTAAAGCATAGTATTTTTCGATAAAGTGCAGCGGGAAAATGTATGTAGTTTTAAGGTGTTCATTGGTCTGACCTACTTGTTTTGTTTGTATGACGTAACGTCGTCTTGACATTCTCGCGCATAGTGGCGTAAAACTTGCTTGAATCATTGGAAAAAACGTTCTATTTTTAGTAAGATAGTGATACTAATTCTATTTTTAGTAACATAGTGATAACCTGTAGTGTGATACAGGTTGTTGTATTCCATTGTCAGAAAATGAAGGTACTATGTATATATTATTGATAGGTATATAATAAATTATCCTAAGCACGATCTGCTTATAAAATTACTTTCAATGTGTTATTGCATAGCGTAAGTAGTATTGATATTATAATTTATATAACACACATAAACATAATTATTTAATGTGAATGGATGATATTTACATAGTCTAACATGTTAAGTGTGTAATATGACTAACAACATCCACTGACTTGACGACACAACGTGTAGTCAATGTTCCAGGTCAATTACCTCTCAGTACCGTTGGGCCAACATCAACCGTTTCTGATCAGTCGTTCATAAATGACGTTATGCAAAACAGTGGCAGCATGACATCCACAGTCACGGAAGAGAACAGTGGTCAAGCGGAATCCCATAATAGACACCAAGGTACAAAGATCAGCCTGAAGGTTGTCGGTAATTAAAGACACATGTATGAAGCATCATGTAATTATAATAGTAGTATACACTCAACTTGCTAGAAACATACCGAACAAGCATTAACGTTAATGTAGAGCACTAAGTGGAAATCAATACGTCTGTATACATTAGTTTGTTAATTCAGATTTAAACTAATTTCATACATCAAGTGCCTTACGTTGTTGTGTTCATACCCCAGCTTCACAAAGAGAAATGGAAGCTAGGAATCAAGTTGTTCGTAACGTCACATCATGTCAAGTCACGAACACATTGTCACGTCACGTCATGTTACATATTGTCGTGTTAAGCCGAGTTGCATCCCGACTCGTAACACATGTTTGTGTCAACTAATTTGCATGGTAGACAGTTAGGAATCACGTTGTCCGTCATCCATCCTTCCATCGTCTGGCGTACGTCGTCCGTCACCCTTTACTGTACAAAATAACATTGGCCATAACTTGAAAGATATTCAACCTATATTTATAACACTTCACACACATCTTTACCCTATTTCAATACAAGTTGTTACACGTGTTCAATAACTCTGATTGTATTGATTTACGGTCATACATTAACGTTATACAGTTCTTTATCAATTATTCCATGCTACTGACATGTCTGAAAACTCTTACTTTAATTCGGAACTGTTATGCCCTTGTGCATAGAACGTTACCCTACAGCCTAACTTAACACATAACTTGACAAAATACAGATTCATTGTCATGAAACTTTAAACAGCTCCTCCTCATTAATTTTCCAATACAGGGTTATGCCCATTCTCATCGATCTTAACAATTTAAAAACAGTCTGCGCCAATTTATTAAGAATGTACCCTCTGTTTTCAAACTTTCTAGCCTGATTGCCCCTGTTGAAATAGGGTTAGGGCAGGCGACATAGGTCCCACCATTCTAGTTATTACTTGCGTTTCTCATGCAATTCGCAATGGATTATTTCCAAACTTCATATACACATACATATTGATGACAGTGTGTCTACACCACACATTGTTGATTGCATAATTCATAACACAATGTTGGCCCCTTGTCTGACATTGCTTCCACTCTTTTCTTGTATATTGTACAAGAGCACATTTTTCTCAAACAGATTCGAATGGATTGCTCCCAAACTTCTTATACACAAAACAAATGATGACATAATGTCCCTCTACATCACAAATTCTTGGTTGTGTTAAGTATGGTCCTTTTATACTTAGAATTTTCCAATCCAATGTTGTATAATAAATGAAAATGTGGCTTTCATTTCAAACGTGTTCATGAATTTATTACATTTGCCCTACAGGTCGCACGTGATGATATGATGTGTTCCTGCATCAAATATTTTTGATTCTGCAATTTTGTGTTACTTACAAAGCGCATTTAGCTAGAAAAGTTACGTACATATCTGCGTATCAATCCGGTTGGAGCTAGCTGGTTTAAACTCCAGCCGCCTTTATGAAACTGATCGTTCCAAGGCGGTAGCCCTATTGTCAACTAGTGTGTATTTGCGATGTCTTATTTGGCCTTTTATTCATCTTTAAATTTGTTCTTTGTTTCTGTGTGTGTTTGTGGTTGACTGTCGTCATTGAATGCTGCTTTTCCTTTCGATTTATATATATATATATTTATATATTTATATTCTACTATTTTATATATAATTTAATAAGAAAACAAATTTAAATACTCATAATACAAATCACCCCAACTGAACATTAAACAAATTAACCTAGATGAACTTGGATTAATTGTCATGTGGATTAGAATATTGTTCAGTTTTCGTAGTTTAGTTAAAACGCCAGAATTATGTTGAACATATACTAAGGTAATAAGGCCTTCTAAAATATGTGTCTAAGATGTAGTCCATCATTACAGTAACTGTAAACCCTTGTAAAAATACGATATTGTTGAAGGGTCATATTACTGATTTATATAAAGTCTTTAGAAATATAAAATATTATTTAAAACATCTGATATGGGATATCTAAACAAAAATAAACTTTCTTTTCGTCTTTGATAATTACTCTTAGCCAATGAATGTTGTGTGTGTGTGTGTGTGTGTGTGTTTGTGTGACTACCTGTCAACTCAATACATCTTGTAATAAATTATGAAGGTCTACACATTGTTGGGTCAGTTTTGCCGATCTCAAGCCAGTCACTGGCATATGACAATGCTCATGAAAGTAACAAGACCACATTGACACTCTCGGAAAGCAACAGAGGACATACCGAATTTGCTCAAAGGATTGATTTAAATAACAGTTCGGGCTCAAATGAAAATGAGCAGAAATGCAAGACGTCATAGTAATATGATAAAACTGTTCTCATTAAAACGCGTGTGTATTTAACAGAGCATAACATAACATAACAAACACGTTTGATATTTCAGTGGCAAACTTTCTACGTTATTTTACTTTGAGACGCATCATAGGTAGATAAAAGCAATGTGTTTGAGCTATTATCAGAAACATGATACAGATGTAGTATAATGGGTTCGATTATTTGCCGTTTCGGTAACCCTTTTTGAAATGTTACACGCTAAAGCCAATAATATGACTGACTTTCTAATTTATGATAATTTACTTCTTTTAACCGTAAACTACACAATATAGATTTGCAGAGACAGTCGAGGGAGAGTTTCCCGGATGCCCAGATACATGTGGAAATAAAGGCAACAGATACAGAACAATCGAACACAATAACTACACTGCCTGGTGTTAATTTAAATAAAGATTTGGATGAAGAAATGATTCAAATGCAGGAAGAAATGAGACAGATGCAGCTTACTATTGACAGAGAGAATAAAATTAAGAAAAACGACGAAATGCGTCAACAGTTAGAAGAGATGAGACGTAGTTCTACTGGCATTACTACTAAAGGTATGGTCTACTGGATTTACTACTAAAGGCAAAGATGAACACTCGAGAGCATCGACATAACTAGTAAATATAAATCGATATAACACTAAGATTAAAATCAGAAATAATTGTAATCATCGTACGATCAGAAGACAATTAAACTATATAGAAAAATAATCGCTTAGTAATGTGAATTTACAAACGAACTTGAGTACAACGTTAATATACATAAAATCAATACATGCTTTTAATCTCATATTCTAAAATGTCTATATGTGCTTATACAGCTGCTGATAAGGCATATTTGTACGCATGGAGGGAATAGTATACATGTAATAAAAGAATCTTTCTAAAATACTGGATCACGGAGTATGCAAAGAGATACGTATTTTTAACAATGTATATTGGATGATAAGCAATTACATACTGCTGTAGCACTCCTTCGTTAGGACTGTTAACTGTCATGTTCAAGAGTGCACCAGAAATGAATTTGATCAATGCTCTTGACGCTGAGTTCTCAAGAAGGCGGAGATGCATTGACGTTTTATTTCAGCATTCAAAATATGAAACGGTTTCATTGGTCAATAAGAATACACTGAGAGTATATACACAGTATGTGTAAAGAAGCTACGAACCGGGAACATTACAGTATATGTAACGCGTGGTTGAATACGAGCTGTGCGAATATGGTGCTACCTAAAGCAGTCTAAATACACACTGTTCGTATTTGCAGAGTAACATAAAACATCACATACGTATCTGTAACTTTTAATGTAGAATCATAGTTGCACATGTTTGCATTTATTATCTGTTTCAACACATGCATCCCTAATCCATTGAAGGAATCTGGCAAGTCTATATGTTATAAATAACTATAACGTTTGGTGACACATCCGTATTCTTTGAAAGAACAAATTAGAAAAAAGGTTATGAGAATCGAACCATATCGGCGCACGAATCTTAAACATATTCACCTTTACCTTCCATTATCTGCCACTGTATCAACTGTAAAAAAACGACTACAATGTATATTAAAAAAATGTAACTCATATCTCATTTTCCATTTGAAAACTCGACGGAGTGTCAGTAAATACTAAAAACGGGATTCCTTGGAAGCAACAAACACAAACTAGAGATAAAATTAGCCAAGGTCAATATACCAGGTCATTTTATTTAGTGAAAAATGCAGAAGTATTAACTAACCTATATTTAATTTAAACGTGAATTATAAAACAAACAAACTGTGTGCCATCGCCTATACATATCAATAAGAAAGAGATGTCAGATTGATTCTTTTACCGGATATGCCAACAGATGTCATCAAAGCCTAATAAAACATATTGACAACCCCTTCATTTCTATTTAAACTTAACCAAGCTAACCTTTGTGATGTTGTCGCTTCTTTTTCCCGATACACATCTACAGTTGGAAAATGGAAAAATAATAAGCGATAAATGACAAGATAAATAATTTGTATTTCGATATCGTTAATGATACCTACATAGAGGTGTACCGTCCCAGAATAACACCTGATGGGGAATTAGACGTGTACTGTACTGTCCCAGAGTAACATATGATGGAATTTGGACGCGTACTGTCCTAGAGTAACATCTGATGGGTGAATTAGACGTGTATTGGCCCAGTGTAACGTCTAATGGGGAATTAGACGTGTGTTTCCACAGAGTAACATCTGATGGGGAATATGTTTCTACTTAGACGTGTATTGTCCCGAAGTAACATCGGATGGGGAATATGGCAACCTTTTTGGATTTCTCTCGTAGACGAGTTGAAAACTTCAATATTCGTAACCTTTGTATAAATACAAAGCTACTCCCATACGGTAACCTTTCCATACACGTTGCAATTTCATTACAAAAAACAATATTATATTATATATTATCCTAAGCAAGATCTACTTTTAAAATATAACAGTAATTTAGAATGCATGTTTAAGATTTGGCGCTATAACGTGTCGCCACTGCCTAGTTTGTTAGGGGATAAAGCCTGGAATTACACGTGTATTGTCCCAATGTAACATCTTATGGGGAATTAGACGTTTGTTTCCACAGAGTAACATCTGATGGGGAATATGTTTCTACTTAGACGTGTATGGTCCCAAAGTAACATCGGATGGGGAATTTGGCAACCTGTTTGGATTTCTCTAGGAGACGAGTTGAAGAATTCAATATTTATAACCTTTGTATAAATACAAAGCTACTCCCATACGGTAAACTTTCCATACACGTTGAAATTTCCTTACAAAAAACTATATTATATTATACATTATCTTAAGCAAGATCTACTTTTAAAATATAACAGTAATTTAGAAATGCATGTTTAAGATTTGGCGCTATTACGTATCACCACTGCCTAGTTTGTTAGAGGATAACGCCTGGAACGGATTTACATTGTCGGGTTTTATTACGGAGACAATAGTGTAAGTTTGGTGTATTTTACTTTCAATGTGTTATTGCATAGCGTATGTAGTATTTATATATATATATATAACACATACAAAAATAATTATTTAATGTGAATGAATTATATTTACATAGTCTGACATGTAAAGTGTGTAATATGACTAACACCATCAATTGACTTGACGAAACAACGTGTAATCAATGTTCCAGGTAAACTACCTCTCAGTACCTTTGGGCCAACATCAATCGTTTCTGATCAGTCGTTCATAAATGACGTTAGGCAAAGCAGTGGCAGCATGACACCCAAAGTCACGGGAGAGAACAGTGGTCAGGCGGAATCCCTTAATAGGCACCAAGGTACAAAGATCAGCCTGAAGGTTGTCGGTAATTAAAGGCACATGTATGAAACAGCATGTAATTATAATATTAGTACACACTCAACTTGCTAGAAACATACAGGACAACAATTAACGTTAATGTATAGCACTCAGTGGAATTTAATATGTCTGGATACATTAATTTGTAAATTCAGATTTAAGACTAATTTCAAACATCAAGTGCCTTACCTTGTTGTGTTCATACTACAGCTTCACAAATAGAAATGGAAGCTAGGAATCAAGTTGTTGGTAACGTCACATTATTGTCACGTCACGTTAGATATTGTCGCCTAAGCCGAGTTGCGTCCCGTCTCGTAACACATGTTTGTGTCAACTAATTTGCATGGCAGACAGTTAGGGATCACTTTGTCCGTCATCCATCATTCAGTCGTCTGGGTACGTCGTCCGTCACCCTTTAATGTACAAATTAACATTGGCCATAACTTGAAAAGTATTCAACCTATATTCATAACACTTCACAAACATCTTTACCTTACTTCAATGAAAGTTGTTACACGTGTTCAATAACTCTGATTTTATTGACTTTCATTTCGGCTGACTTATGCCCGTTTTCATAAGATTTTAACCTGCAATCTAGTCTCTAATAACTGACTTCTTTGGAGATCGCTGAGCCCGATACTTATATTTAGTTATCGGTGGTACATTTTCAATATCTTTTGTTTTCGTACTTAATTTTTGATTCTGTGGTTCCACTGCTCCGGCCGATAAAATGCTCTGGGTATTGTTTAACCACTTATTGGATGTTGTCTGCTTTTAAATTTAGTCTTTTGGCTGTTACTTGTGATACGCAGGCTTCATAACCGCTGCTCCCAACTAAATTCCATTAAAGTTTATTTCGCTCTTCGAGGCAGTTAATTGTATTAGATACTGGAACCATACGCCGTACCACATGGGGAAGCAATTAACTCCATGTCCACCGCCGTATGCATGCCATCTTCGGGATGGTTAAAATTGTGTATTAATGATTTTATGAATATTGAGTTCTGCTCAACCCGGGGCTAGAGGGCGTGAGTGGTAGCTAGCATATTTCACTACCGCTCATGAACAGTCTTAATCAAACCGAGACTGCAATATTTCGTATGTGTCGTGCTCGGCCGTTTCCAAAAGTCCATTATTATACTCTTTTTACTTCTTGGCAACATATTGTCTTACGGTCATACATTAACGTTATACAGTTCTTTATCAATTATTCCATGCTACTGACATATCTGAAAACTCTTTCTTTATTCGGAACTATTATGCCCTTGTTCATAAAACGTTAACCTACAGCCTAACCTAACTCATAACTTAACAAAATACAGATATATTGTCATGAAACTTTAAACAGTTCCTCCTTATCAATTTTCCAATGCAGATTTATGCCCATTCTCATCAATCTTAACAATTTAAAACAATCTGCGTCAATTCATGAAGGATGTACCCTCTGTTTTCAAACTTTATAGCCTGATTGCCCCTGTTGAAATAGGGTTAGGACAGGAGACATAGATCCCACCATTTTAGTTATTACTTGCGTATCTCATGCAGTTTGCAACGGATTACGAGGGTCATTCAATAAGTTCTGTCACTAACGCGTTTTAACAATTATGTGCTCCTTGTGAGTGTTGATGTTTGGTACCAAATGAAAAAAAGTAAAAGTACCATTCCATTGATGGTAAAATGAATGCTGTATCTTTTGTGTGACGAAAGTTATGGAACATTTAATACACATCACTTATACATACTGAGGCATTTTCGTCCTGAGTTTTTTCAGGTATGTTAATTGTTACTTTTTTAAATGCATTTTTCTCTTTAAGTACTTGTCGAAGACCTTTGAAATTTCTCATACATTACCAGTTATATCTGTGCATTACAAGATTCAGAATTAAAGCATGGTAGATTAAAAGGCATTGTCTTAGAAATTAACATTTTAAGCTAAAGTGTAAAATTAAGTTAATGATAAATGGACATTAAATGGAAGGGCAGTCTTCCGAAATAGCTTTTTTGGATGATCAATATTTTCTCTAAACATTGTACAAAATTCTACAATAATGTGTTGAATATGAAATTTAAATAATGAAGGACAAATATTTGTAAAAAATATGAAAACATATTAATACTATGCGAATAATTAGGATATTTAAAAGATATTATAACATTTCCGTAAACAAAATGAAGAAAATCAGTGTTATTTCTGCTAAAATTAAGGGATATGCATTTACTCATATCTGGTTTGCAGGAAGACCTTTCCGAATTCTCAACACTCATTTTCATGGATTATGGGCGAATAACAACAGAAGGCGTACAAAAAAATTTAAAAGCACAGAATAATACAAATATTTTTACAACGTTTTGTAACAAGGACATTTTCAGAGATGCCAGTATCTAAAAGGTGTGGTAGGGGGAGGTAATTCAGGGGTATAAATAACCGGAAATTTTTCTTTTTTTGTGGAATTTAAGAGAGCGAACCCAGTAGTACTATAAATACACTACTTTATCTCAGTGTAATATCCAGTTCAAAGGATATATGCCTAGTGAAGGAACTTTTTGAAGCACCCTCGTATTCCCAAACTTCATATACACATACATATTGATGACAGTGTGTCCACACCACACATTGTTGATTGCATAATTCATAACACAATGTTGGCCCCTTGTCTGACATTGCTTCCACTCTTTTCTTGTATATTGTGCCAGAGCACATTTTTCTCAAACAATTTCGAATGGATTACACCCAAACTTCTTATACACATAACAAATGATGACATAATGCCCCTCTACATCACAAATCGTTGATTGTCTAAAGTATAACCTTTTTTTACTTAGAATTTTCCCATCCGATATTGTATAATAAATGAACATGTGGCTTTCACTTCAATCGTGTTCATGAATTTATTAACTTTGCCTACAGTTCACACGTGATGATAGGTTGTGTCTCTGCATCACATATTTTCGAATCTTCAATTTTGTGTTACTTAAAAAGCGCGTTTAGCTCGGAAAGTTACGTACATATCTGCGTATAATTCCTGTTGGAGCTAGCTGGTTTAAACCCCCATCGGCCGTTTTTTCCACTGACCGGTCCAATACGGTAGCACTATTGTCAAATTGAATTCCTTTTGTTTGTGATGTCTTATTTGGCCTTTTATTCATCTTTAAATTTGTTCTTTTTTTCTGTGTGTGTTTGTGGTTAACTGTCGTCCTTGAATGCTGCGTTTCCTGTTCGATTTTTATATCTATATTTATATTCTACGATGTAATATATAATTTAATGAAGAAACAAATTCAAATACTCATCATTAAGATAATAGTTCCTTCAATTAGGATTGTAATTGTTTATTACAATACAAATCACCCCAACTGCACATTAAACAAATTAACATAGATGAAATTGGATTAATTGTCATGTGGATTAGAATATTGTTCAGTTTTCGTAGTTTAGTTAAAACGCCCGAATTATGTTGAACATATACTAAGGTAATAAGGCCTTATACAATATGTGTCTAGATGTAGTCTATCATTACTGTAAACCCTTGTAAAAATACGATATATTTGAAGGGTCATATTACTAATGTATATAAAGTCTTTAGAAATATAAAGTATTTAAAACAGCTGATATGGGATATTTAAACAAAATAAACGTTCGTTTCGTCTTTGAATATTATTCTTAGCCATTACTTTGTGTGTGTGACTACATGTCAACTCAATACATCTTGTAATACATTATGAATGTCTACATACTGTTGGGTCAGTTTTGCGGATCTCAAGCCAGTCACTGGCATATGAAAATGCTCATGAAAGTAACATGACCACATTGACACACTCGGAAAAGAACAGAGGACATACCGAATTTTCTCAAAGGACTGATTCAAATAACAGTTCTGGTTCAAATTAAAATGAACAGAAATGTAAGACGTCATAGTAATATGATAAAACTGTTCTCATTAAAACGCGTGTGTATTCAACAGAGCATAACATAACAACTAAGTTATGTTACTTTGAGACACATCATAGGTAGATAAAAGTAATGTGTTTGAGTTATTGATTTATCAGAAACATGATACAGATGCAATATAATGCCTTCGAGTATTTGCCGTTAGTGAAACCCTTTTTGAAATGTTATACTCTAAAGTCAATAATATGACTTTGACTTTATAATTTTTGATAATTTACTTCTTTTAACCGTAAACTTCACAATATAGATTTGCAGTCGAGCGAACATTTCCCGGATGCACAGACACATGTGGAAATAAAGGCAACATATACAGAACAATCGAATACAATAACTACACTGCCTGGTGTTACTTTAAATAAAGATTTGGATGAAGAAATGGTTCAAATGCAAGAAGAAATGAGACAGATGCAGCTTACTATTGACAGAGAGAATAAGATAAAGAAAAAAGACGAAATGCGTCAACAGTTAGAAGAGATGAGACGTAGTTCTACTGGCATTACTACTAAAGGTATGGTCTACTGGCTTTCCTACTAAAGGCAAAGATGAAAACTCTACAGCATCGACATAACTATTAAATATAAGTAGATATAACACAAAGATTCAAATCAGAATTAATTAGAATCATCGGACGACCAGAAGACAATTACACTATATACAAAAAATAACCGCTTAGTAATGTGAATTTACAAACGAATTTGAGTACAACGTTAATATACATAAAATCAATACATGTTTTTAATCTCAGATTCTAAAATGTATATATGTGTTTATGCGGCTTCTGGTAAGGCATATAGACATTTGGTAAATATACGCATGGAGGGGCAAAGTATACATGTAAAAAAAGCAATCTTTCTAAAACGCTGGATCACGGAGTATACAAAGAGATACGTATGTTTAACAATGTATATTGGATGATAAGCAATTACGCACATCTGTAGCACACCTTCGTTATGATTGTTAACTGTATTTTTCAAGAGTGCAACATAAATAAAATTGAGCAATGCTGCAGTCGCTGAGTTCTCAATAAGGAGGAGATGCATTTACATTTTATTTCAGCATTCAAACTATGAAACGGTTTCATTTGTCAATAAGAGTACACTGATAGTATAAACACATAATGTTTAAAGAAGCTACGAACCGGGAACATTACATTATATGTAACGCGTGGTTGAAAACGATCTGCGCGAATATGGTGCTACCTAAAGCAATCTAAATACCAGCTGTTCGTATTTGCAGAGTCACATACAACATCTCATACGTATCTGTAACTTTAATGTGGAATCATAGTTGCACATTTCTGCAGTTATTATCTGCTTCAACACATGCATCCTTAATCCATTGAAGGAATCTGGCAAGTCTATATGTTATAAATAACTAAAACCTTTGGTGACACATCCTTATTCTTTGAAAGAACAATGTTAATCACAAAGCGTAATGCCATATGCATTTACTTAAATCGAATATGTTTTTCCACACATGCCATTAGAAAAAAGGTTATGAGAGCGCACGAATCTTAATCATATTCACCTTTACCTTCCATTATCTGCCATTGTATCAACTGTAAAAAACGACTACACTGTATATTTAGAAAATGAAACTCTTATAACAGTTTTCATTTAAAAACTTGACGGAATGTAAATAAATACTAAAAAGGGAATTCCTTGGAAGCACCAAACACAAACTAGAGATAAAAGTTGTCAAGATCAATATACCAGGTCATTTTATTTAGTGAGAAATGCAGAAGTATTAACTAACCTATATTTAAGTTAAACGTGAATTATAAACCAACAAAAGTGTTCCTATAAGATATCTTAATAAGAAAGAGATGTCAGATTGATTCTTTTACCGGATATGCCAACAGATGTCATAAAGCCTAATAAAACGTTTCGGTATCTGGATGATAGGTTAGCTTTGTTAAGTTTAAATAGAAATGAAAGGGTAGTCAATATTTAATATATCATCCAGATACCGAAACGTTTTATTAGGCTTTATGACATCTGTTGGCATATCCGGTAAAAGAATCAATCCGACCTCTTTCTTATTAAGATATTTTATAGGCACACTTTTGCTTTTATTTTCTATTTAAAATTAACAAAGCTAACCTATGTGATTTTGTCGCTTCTTTTTCCCGATACACATCTACCAAAGGAAAATGGAAAAATAATAAGCGAACTTTATGACAAGATAAATGAGTTGTATTTCGATATGGTTAATGATATCTTCTTAGATGTGTACTGTCCCAGAGTAACATCTGATGGGGAATTAGACGTGTACTGTACAGTCCCAGAGTAACATATGATAGGGATTTGGACGCGTGCTGACCCAGAGTAACATTTGATGGGGAATTAGACGTGTTTTGTCCCAGTGTAACATCTTATGGGGGAATTAGACATGTGTGTCCACAGAGTAACATGTGATGGGGAATATGTTTCTACTTAGACGGGTATTGTCCCAGAGTAACATCGGATGGGGAATATGGCAACCTTTCCGGATTTCTCTCGTAGGCGAGTTGAAGACTTCAATATTCGTAACCTTTGTATAAATACTAAGCTACTCTCTTAGGGTAACCTTTCCATAGATGTTGAAATTTCCTTACAAAAAGATATATTATATTATATTATACATTATCCTAAGCACGATCTGCTTTTAAAATATAACAGTAATTTAGGAATGCATGTTTAATAGTTGGCGCTATTACGTGTCGCCACTGCGTAGTTTGTTAGACGATAAAGCCTGGAACGGATTTACATGGTCGCATTTTATTACGAAGACAATAGTGTAAGGGTGAGGTTTGGTGTATTTTTCTTTCAATGTGTTATTGCATAGCGTTTGTAGTATTGATATATACTCGTATATAACACACATAAATATAATTATTTAATGTGAATGAATGATATTTACATAGTCTAACATGTAAAGTGTGTAATATGACTAACAACATCCACTGACTTGACGAAACAACGTGTAATCAATGTTCCAGGTCAACTACATCTCAGTACCGTTGGGCCAACATCAACCGTTTCTGATCAGTTGTTCATCAATGACGTTGTGCAAAACAGTAAAAGCATGACACCCAAAGTCACGGAAGAGAACAATGGACAGGCGGAATCCCATCATAGGCACCAAGGTACAAAGATCAGCATGAAGGTTGTCGGTAATTAAAGGCACATGCATGAAGCAGCATGTAATTATAATATTAGGATACACTCAACTTGCTAGAAACATACCGAACAAGCATTCACGTTAATGTAGAGCACTAAGTGGAATTTAATACATCTGGACACATTAATTTGTAAATTCAGAATTAAGACTAATTTCAAACAGCAAGTGCCTTACGTTGTTGTGTTCATACCCCAGCTTCACAAAGAGAAATTGAAGCTAGGAATCAAGTTGTTAGTTACGTCACATCATGTCGCGTCACGAACACATTGTCACGTCACGTCACGTTACAAATTGTCGTGTTAAGCCGAGTTGCGTCCCGTCTCGTAATACATGTTTGTGTCAACTAATTTGCATGGCAGGCAGTTAGGGATCACTTTGTTCGTTATCCATCCTTTCTTCGTCCGACGTACGTCGTCCGTCACCCTTTAATGTACAAACAAACATTGGCCATAATGTGAAAGGTATAGAACCTATATGCATAACACTTCACACACATCTTTACCTTACTTCAATGAAAGTTGTTACACGTGTTCAATAACTCTGGTTTTATTGACTTTCATTTCGAAAGAGTTATGCCCATTTTCAAAGGACTTTAACATGCAACTTAACCACGCTCATAGCTGACTTACTACTTGGCAACATATTGACTTACGGTCATACATTAACGTTATAAAGTTCTTAATCAAATATTCCGTGCTACTGACATGTCTGAAAACTCTTACTTTATTCGGAACTATTATGCCCTTGTTCATAAAACTTTAACCTACAGACTAACCTAACTCATAACTTGACAAAATACAGATCTATTGTCATGAAACTTTTCCTCCTTATCAATTTTCCAATGCAGAGTTATGCCCACTCTGATCGATCTAAACGATTTAAAAACAATCTGCGCCAATTCCTGAAAGATGTACCCTCTGTTTTCAAACTTTCTAGCCTGATTTCCCCAATTGAACTAGGCTGAGGGCAGAAGACATAGGTCCCACCATTCTAGTTATTACTTGCGTTTCTCATGCAGTTTGCAATGGCTTATTCCCAAACTTCATATACAGATACATATTGATGGCATTGTGTCTACACCACACATTGTTGATTGCATGATTCATAACACAATGTTGGCCCCTTGTGTGACATTGCTTCCACTCTTTTCTTGATATTGTGCCAAAGCACAATTTTCTCTTAACAGATTCGAATGGATTGCTCCCAAACTTCTTATACACATAACAAATGATGATATAATGCCCCTCTACATCACAAATTCTTGGTTATCTTAAATATGGCCCTTTTTACTTAGAATTTTCCAATCCGATATTATATAATAAATGAACATGTGGCTTTCACTTCAAACGTGTTCATACATTCATTACACTTGGCCTACAGTTCACACGTGATGATATGATGTGTTCCTGCATCCATTATTTTCGATTCTGCAATTTTGTTTAACTTGAAAAGCGCGTTAAGCTCGGAAAGTTACGTACAACAGCGTATAACTCCGGTTGGAGCTAGCCCCAAGGATAACCATCAATGCGACAACTGTACACAATCATGTCAACGTTACCTAAGACATACACATACACTCTCAACCTTTACTATGAAAAGGATATCATTAATGTGTGTTCAATTCCCGTTCTTGTCAAACCAAGACTTCATAAATATGGTACTAGTAGGTCCCTTCCTTAACGCTCAATATATAACTGGTAGTTCTATGTCTGGTCCTCATCCCACACCACGATGTCAGTATAATGTGACTGGAATTGGACATCTTGACCTTTGACTATGGCATAATATTTCAATGTGGCAGCACTATAAAGTTGAGCATAATATTTCAATGTGGCAGCACTATAAAGTTGAGCATAGAGTTTCTACAAGTAGACACCGTCTTGATAAGACTGAACGATTGTTAAAAGCGACGTTATAACACATGCATATACATGTACCTGTATACATAACATTAATGTTGATACGAATGGTATGACTCCGTTTGTTTATAAATGTTATTTTCGATTCTGCAATTTTGTTTAACTTATAAGGCGCGTTAAGCTGGGAAAGTTACGTACAACAGCGTATAACTCCGGTTGGAGCTAGCCCCAAGGATAACCATCAATGCGACAACTGTACACAATCATGTCAACGTTACGTAAGACATACACATACAATCTCAACCTTTACTATGAAAAGGATATCATTAATGTGTGTTCAATTCCCGTTCTTGTCAAACCAAGACTTCATAAATATGGTACTAGTAGGTCCCTTCTTTAACGCTCAATACATAACTAGTAGTTCTAGGTCTGATCCCCATCCCACACCACGATGTCAGTATAATGTGACTGGAATTGGACATCTTGTCATGTGACTACGGCATAATATTTCAATGTGGCAGCACTATTAGTCGAGCATAGAGTTGCTACAAGTAGACACCGTCTTGATATGACTGAACGATTGTTAAAAGCGACGTTATAACACATGCATATACATGCACCTGTATACATAACATTAATGTTGATACGCATGGTATGACTCCGTTTGTGTATAAATGTTATACATTATTAAAGATAATGACATTTCGAGAAAATGAGAGCACGTGATTTATTTTAGCTGGTGAACAGTTTGTCCTTTGCATGTATAACGTTTTTCCATTATTAACGTGTTTTATCATTTCAGATATGCAAGGTGATCTTGATACAGCCGCCCGACCGAGGTAAGACATTGATACTGTGTATGTTTTAACGTATTTACACAGTCCCGTTTTATTGGGATGACAGTAGAGTAAGTTTGAGGGTTGGTGCACCATAGAACCTGGTTTAAACCCCAGCGGCTTTTTTTGCCACTGACGGTTCCCTATTGTCAACACTTTTGTGTTTGTGATAACTAACATGTCTTATTTAGCTTTTTATTTATCTTTAAAATTGTTCTTTGTTTCTGCGTGTGTTTGTGGTTGATTGTCGTCCTTGAATACTACTGTTCCTGTTCGATTTTTATATCTATATTTATGCATTCATAATAGCGCTAAATTGTATCAAATAAGAGTGGACAAAATGTGTCATGCCGTCGGATATCCGATTATTAAATCAGTTGAACAACATTTAATCAAATACAAATAACCACTTGAACAATTAATTGTATTGATGTGCATATTGTAATAATTCTTACGACTAACATGTGTATATACTTCTATACAGTTATCAACTACCACGAATTAAATAACGCATATGATCTTTGTTTTCGTTTGCAAGCATAGATTCCAGTTATGTTGAGCAAAACCAATGACAAATAAGTATCAATGAAATGTTGGCTATGACATATTTGAAAAAAAGAAATACATTGCCGTAACTTTCATGTACGACATTATACCTAAAATCCGCCAGTTGAAACAAACGTTTACTTTTCTAAGGTCAAAATATATGCTTTTTTATTTCATTAGAATGTTATAATTGTTGATAAACAACCTTCCTATGTCAATCATGTCAATGATGTCTGTTAAATCAAACTAGGGCGTGTGGTTGTTTTAACAATAACATCAAGGCTTTAAAATACGTAATTAGCCACATTCTCGTGTTTAACATGGGAAAATAGAGTTTTGTTTCAAATACATATTTTAGATAAAACATCTGCACGGTGTTTTACAACCTGAATTGAAAATATATATTTAAATTAGGAAAATAGCTATTATAAGAGTTAAAGTCATCTAAATATATTTCTCGTTAATTCGGTAAGTTGTACATGTACCGGTATGCTACTCATGTTCTGAATGGCTTCGTTCTGTGAATGTTTCTAGCAGTGTAACCTCTAGTCAAAAAGTATGAAAGGTGACATTTGGTAATCGTCAAACACGTTACATACACAAAATATTTCAGTCTCGGTTGGATATAGTGAAAAGTGCTGGACTACCGTTCACGCCCTCTAGCACTGGGTGGAGCAGAACTCAATATTTAAAATTCCAATAGTGCATAAATTTGAGCCATTCCGAAGATTGTATGCATATGATGGTAAAAATGGAACCTTCAATGCGGTATTTCCACTCCATTCCGGTGATCCATGGCCAGCGGCGTATGGTCCCAATTTCTAAAACAACGCGTTGCCCTAAATGAACAAGCAATGGGCGAAATAAACAAAATGGAATTTAGATGGGAGCAGAGGTTATGAAGCCTGATTATCACTGGTAACAGTCAAACGACTAAATTCAAAAGCAGACAAAGTATCCTTACGGTGATTAAAAATACGCAGAACCTTTCTGGAGTAGTGGAACCACCTAATCGAAATTCAAGTAAGAAACCGAAAGTATTTGAGAATGTACCACTGATATCTGTAAATATCGGGCTCAGCGATCTCCAAAGATCGGAATGAAAACAGTTATGATTGCAACCCTTTGTAGCTAGTGTGACATAACCATCATAATAAAGGAACATATGCTGTCAACCAAACGTTTCCACGTGTATTTTAATGCATCTGTATTGTAAGATGTACCGCTTTCTTAATAAGTAAAATGTATTTAATAATTTACAAACATTCAAGCAATAAAATGTAAATATAAAAGTCGAACAGAAAATGTAGTAATGAAGGATCACAGTCAAGCGCAAAGACGCACAGAAACAAACAACAATTAAAACTGCTGAATAAAAGACAAGATAAGACATCACAAACATAAACTGGTTGACAATAGGGCTACCACCTTTGATCGGTCAGAGGCAAAATGTCCGCTGGGGGTTTAAATCAGTTTCTACGGTCACCAAATATCACTTCAAATAAAACAGAATAGTGTTTATAAATATAACCACTGTAAACAGTAGCCCCGACCAAAAATCAGTACTGAAAGTAGCCCCGATCAAAAATCAGTACTGTAATTACTTACTGACTTTTACGGATCACAGAACCCAACCTTTGTGTTACACTAGAATTATACCACTTACGTTGGTGCTGGCGAGGTGAGTGGGTGGGGTATAGGCGAGGGAGGTGTTGCGCATTACACTATCTTTCCTGGCAGACTCGATTAACTCGTTAACATCGAGTCTGCCACATTTCTTTCTTGCTTGTGTTTATTTGTACCAAGGGATCCACATTTCAGTATTTATTGACATTCACACTATCGTTTGTTAAGTTCTGTGTGGTGGCTATGACAGTCTCCCCAACTACTACTCTGTAGTGTGTTTTTACTTAGTACTTGTTCCTTGGAGACACCAAAACCCAGTATTTGTGACTTTAAAGTAAAATATCTCGTAAGCCGGTTGCTAGCGGACACGAGACGTGTATCACCGTATAGTGCCCTTCTTGAAATTACTCAGATCAACAAAACCGAGTCTGATACATTTCGACCTGCTTGCTACCAGTGGATCTACCTTTCAGTATTTATTGACACTCACGCTAACGTTTGTTTATTGTTGTGTGGCAACTGTAAAAGGTCGCCCGACAACAAATCAGTAGTGTTATTACTTACACGTCCTTTGGGATCACCAAGTCCAATATTTTGTGGTTTTAAAGTAGAATAACCGCTTAAGTGCAAGTGGTCGTGAGAGGTGTTGTTTCTTATATATTGATACGTTTTTGTGTTTGTTTTTTCCAATGGATTCATTTTCATTTTTTTTCCTCAGTTTTTATTTACGTTCACACTAGCTTTTGTTTAGTGATGTGCGGCGACTGTAAAACGTAGCGCCGACTATACATCAGTAGTGGTATTACTTACTGGTCCTTTGGGATCACCACGCCCAATTTTTGAGGATTTAAAGTAGATTCCCGCTTTAACAGGTACTTTTGGACGTGAGAGGTGTTTCATTGTATAGGTCTTCTCGTGAACAGGCTCAATAAAACCTAGTCTGCTGATTTTTTTTCTTGTCTGTGTATGTTACCTCCAATGGATCCACATTTCAGTATTTATTGACATTCTCACTATCGTTTGTTAAGTGCTGTGCGGCGGCTGTAAAAAGTCGCCTCGACTACACTCAGAAGTGTTTTTACTGACGTGTCATTTGAAATCACCCTCTATTTGTGACTTTAAAATAAAATACCGCTTAAGGGGTAGTGAGAGTTTTGCACTGTATGCACGGTGCCTCTCTTGAACATTCTCAACAAAACCGTGTCTGATACGTGTCCTTCTTGTTTATGTGTGCTGCTTCTCAGCGATCCACTTTTCAGTATTTCCAGACAACAAATCTGTAGTGTTATTACTTACTGGTCCCTTGGGATATAAAACCCGAGTAAGCTTGCTACTTTTCTCTCTTGCTTGTGTTTGTTGCTTCAAAGGGATTCACGAGTCAGTATGCTTTACCATAAATGAGTGTTATACATTCTTGCGAAGTCACGCACAAATCTAACAAATCTAACACAAACGTCTTCCGATGTCTGGATAGCTTGAACATGTACTTATTGAACAAACGTTTAATTTATAAAGTTATCAGATTAAAACTGCTTGGTTATTGCAGTTAGAGTAGTACGATACATTATAACCACAAACAAAGGAACTGACGTAATGGAAAGCGTGTATTAATTATAAAATTATATTACTTAACGATTTATGAAATTTTAAATCTCATTCGATTTGAATATATTATTAGTGAATCTTTCTTAAAGAAAGAATACCTAGTCACTGTATGTTTTGAGTGGGAGAAAGCTCATACTGCTTAGAAGTAAAGTACGGTATTATAAATGACTTTTTGACCTAACAGCTCGACTACCAATGTGTATAGAGACATTATTAGATGATAACAGTGTCGTTTCCGAATGAGCACAACCCTATCTGATATTCATGAAAAAGAAATGGATGCCACATGGCAGTATTCGCTATGTCGACCTAATACATACTTTTTAGTTGAATGCATTTTTCCTGGTCTGGATTGTTCTCCAGATGTGGTCGACATTGTTATATGTTATCGCGCAAGAAGCGTAAACACTACTGACAGACAATTTTAACAAATTGAATGTGTTAATAAATTTAAGACTTAGTCTGATGAAAATGGTTTGAATGGGGAATAGACCTATTCGAAAAATTGAGGGAACGCATATGAACTATATGTATATTTGTAAATTTGGAGATATTTGCGATTTGGATATGAAGTTTGTTTTGTCGTCATGTTAACAAATCTTTAACAATACATTTGTAATGTCTCAAATATGGCTATGTTTGACGTTTTTCATAAAAGTCGCGTTGCGCGCAATTGTCAAAGTTTTTAGAATCACATAGTGTTAGTTTAGTCTCATGCAATTATTGTTTATATCACATTGTTCTTCTTGGCGAAACCTTTCATCTGATAAACAAATTATATCACTTAAATTAAGCTGTAAACTTTTATTTATAGAATTTACTGTTGCTCTAGACGCTTTTTACCGAAGAATTTTAAGAAAAAAAGACGTTAAAGCCATTTGCCTTTACTTTAAATGGCATCTTTAAAAACTGCAAAATGTTAGTATTATTTAGAGAATTAATTTCCTATCGGAATATAAAATAAAATTTGCTGGTCATCGAATTATTTTTTCAATATACTCGTTTTATTGATCCCAAACCCCTTCGAAAAATGACGTCTCTGTCGACGTCGTGTGCATTCACATATACGGTTACATAAAACTTATATGATATAACGTAATCATCTGTTGTGAAATGTGTCTGTTGATGGCGGGATACAAACTTTAAATCTCTATCATCCAGATACCGAATGCGAGAGCAAGCGATTGCCTGCACTCAATGTTCATAAAAATGTTTGACTGAAAGTATTTTAAAACCTGCAATATACATGATATACTTTGCAAATGTGTTGGCGTGGCCTAGTGGATATCATGATGGATTTGAAAGCCGAAGGACTCAGGTCCGAGCCTTACCGGCGCACCTCCTCCCATCCAAACCCCAAATCAAAAAAGCAGGCAAGCATATATTTAACATGTTTCACGGACTTGAGGGAACACGCACCACGTCCAACTTTGTTCATCATAGAAGTTTACTAATGACATATTTGAAAATGCCCAAGGAACAAATATTTTCTAGTGGGCATGCCCTCTAAGTCAACCAATATCACAAACTGGATATTATCTTTACACCCACCCAACCCTCCCCATTTTAGAGAAATATATTTGAGAGTGTGATTGGGGATGATCCTCCTCCTCCAGACACAAATATATACCTTTCTAAACCTTCTGACATCGATGTATATTAAATAGCTGCCATGATAGTGAGCCAATAAATAAAATAACCATGCATCCAAAAAATGTTTATGTTATTAGTATATACTACCCGTATTGTGTCAAACTGAAGTTTTATATTATAATATATTTACAACTTATATATTGTTTAAATCCAAACTATATAGACACAATATAAATGGTTTTAACCAACCATACCAATCCGAAATTGGAGTGTCGAATTAAAAATTACCAAACCATACTTCATTTTACGCATATTCAATCACAATTATTGCAAGAATTTGGAGGGTTAGTTTCTTTAACATAAACAATTATGCGAAAATATATCTTCACGAGGGAACACAGCATGGTATACTCCTCGCTGATCGAGGTATGATTTGGGGTTTTGCAACACGATTTCGCCATGTTTCCAAACTATTTATCATAATGTTTTAAATATGAAATTAAAGATACGGGGGCTTCGTTTCAAGAAGCCTATTACGATATGTGTACTATAATGTACAGGACTTCGCTTCGTGCGAGGCTGACAGTAGGAACACCATTTGCGAATTAAATCAATTTTTTGCTAAAATTCTCCAACAATTTATAGCATGTACAGTCCGTCAGTTGACAGTTGATTATTCAAATTATAAATACCGTTGACGTCGTTATGTTAATGACACGACGTTGACAGAGACGTCATTTTTTCGAAGGGGTTTGGGATCAAAAAAGCAAGTATACTGAAAAAAAAGTCATTCTGATGACCAGCAAATTTTATTTTATATTTCGATAGGAAATTATATTCTCAAAATCATCCTGAAATTTTGCAGTTTTTTATTTTTATTTAAACAAACAATTGCGTGAATTTCGTTTTTCCTTTAAATACCACTGTAAAAAAGCGGCAAAAGAAATAGGAAAATTCTATAAATAGTAGTTTACAGCTGCACTTAAAAGGTATAATTTACATATCAGATAAATGGTCTCGACAAGACGAACAGTGTGATATAAAAATAATTGCATGTATCTAAACTAACACTCTGTGATGCTATTTACTTTGACAATTGAGTGCAACGCGACCTTTATGGAAAACGTCAAACATAGCCACAGTTGAGACGTTATTCTTCAAGAAATAATAAATACGTACCTATATTTTATCAATGGATAAAGTTCGGATGATGCGTAGTAATTAGATCACGAGTGCGTTAGCAGGTACGTATTTATTTGTTCGATTCTAACACAACAATAACCCCATTGTTTACGCTATTGTCATAATCAAATCGCAAATATCTTCAAATATATTATCTCGGAGGTCAAGCTAATCACCCTGCTATGTTTACCGTCTGTTCCTTAGGGCGCCCTCGTATGCAAAGTTCTGCGCGGTACTGTATGTTTAAATATACTAGTAGTCACGTGACAAACTATTAAATCATTGCGTATTAATGTTATGTGTACTGATGCATATGATGGGTTTATATCGGGGGTGTATAAGGTTTGAGAGCATGGCAAGTTTGTTTGTTATTAACATTTCAATAAAATTACTGTTGAGTTTGTATTCGTGACGTATATTTACCAAGTGACGTCATGTAACGTGGCGCTTATAACGAATGAAATATACGAGGGGAAATAATGGAACAGTCGTATTTCATCGTAAAATAGCATACAGTTGTCTCTCTTCTTTGTGTATATGAAAGACTGCGCAGGTCGTGTTAGAATTAAAACTTGTTAACATGACGACAAAACAAAATTCATATTCAAATCGCAAATATCTTCAAATTTACAAATATATATAGTTCATATGCGTACACTTCAATTTGCGAAAACATCAATTCCACCTTAAATTTCTAAAACTAAAACAATTGATATGCATTTTTGTCAACTACGTAAACATCATGAAGACCCCCATCTTACACTGGATGGTTTACCAATACCAGTTGTGGATGAGACGAAATTTCTTGGTCTTATTTGTGACCGTAAATTAACTTTCATACCACACCTTAAATAATTGAAGACCAAATGCATCAAATATCTTAAAACAATTTACTACATTTACTTTAAATTTGTTGCAAACACTAATTTGGGTGCTGATTGAAAGGTCCTGTTACGACTTTATAGATCTCTGATAAGATCCAAGCCAGCCTACTGCTCAGTAGTGTTCCACATTTTATTTTGAGGTGTCACTATGCATTTAAATGATGTTCTCCGTGTAGGTTGATCTATTCCAACCATTCTAATTGATTTTCTAAATAAAAACAAAGTAAAAACAACATTTAGCCTCTCTCAACCAAACCAATAGAAAAACATTCAATCGACATGGATAATCAGTAAGTGTACATGTACACACTCTGACATTATATAATCAGATGAAAGAGGGTACATGAGGCCTTTTCTATAAATTTATTTTTCCAATTCATGATAAAATAGCATATCAATAAAATACGGATTTAATCATAGTTTGGGAATGAGATCGAGCTTACAATGCTAAAATTATATATTATTGCGTAATATAGAATAGCAAAATTAATAATAAGATTCATACAGAATTTCTATGTTAAAAAGAAGCATGCTTAGTCACATTCATTACGTGTTGGCCGTTTTAATTAGATTAGAAAAAAATCATGATTTCACTATTATAAGTCGGAATTTAAGTCGGACCCTACACCCACTCTAAAAACCTTGTGCTCATCCTTTAATACAATTGTTTAAATGCATGTCATTATATCAATATTAAATGTACGTAGTTATAAACGATATATCATTAGTGTAATATGTGTGCATTCAGTTTCATCTGAATGTGTAAGGCATATCTTTTTTTTTTTTTTAATTTCTTTTTTTTTTTTTTTTCGTTGTCATTATTATCTTTTATTCTTCACCAAGGTTTACATATTAAGCAAACAGCAATGGAATCTACATAGTCAATGCATGATAATAATGTCATTATGGCGGAATGGCAATTTAAACACAATTCAATGTAAATAGTAGCAAGGTAAGGAAAAAAGAGTCTCTAAGTTGACTCTGCACAAACTCTAGACAGTCAACATAATATATTGTCTATATCTAATATGTGATTAGGTGGGAGGGAGATATTGTGTTTATTTATACATATCAATGTATTCTATAAAAACAAAACAAAAAGATACGTTTTGATGTTCCTTTCACCGTCATATCAATACCATACACATTTATAAAATTTAATGCAGTTTTAATTATGTACACTATTGGTGGATACTATATGGATACTATATTAAGTTTTGTGTTTTGTATTTTTTTCTTAAACTAAAAAGAAATGTATATGTTCATCAAGATTCAAGATTCAATATTGACTCTAAAGTATGGACAAAGAAAGATAATAATTCACAGACGATCTTATATCTCAGTATCTTTACAAGATTGCAGTATGTCAATAAACAAAGAAAACACATGATGCACGTGATGTTCGAGCGTATTGCAGTTTATACGGTAGCCGCTTTATTCTATCAGTCATGTGTAATCACTTTCACTTGTGGACATAAAATGTAGCATTTCGTTTAGCACTGTGGTGAGTAATTCTCTTTCTTTGTCCTATATTTGCCCTAGTCTGGGTTTGGTGTAAACATATTTACAGTATTATATCTCGATTGTGAAACTACTATTCATTTAACAAAGAACCTGATCGTACGAAAGCGAAACGATAGGAACATGTTAGATGGATAAGCATATAAATAGTAAACAAGTGATATATGTCCTTTGTTTCATTACTTTTTCTGAGAAAACCGAAATAGAAAAAGAAATGAAAAGGGGATATTTACACTTTTAAGCGAACATGTTTATATTTTAAACTTATAACAATATTTCTTCTACATAATACATATTTTGTCTAAACAATACACTATATATCACATTCAGTTTGAATTTGCATACTAATTAAAGTTTTTCATTATGATATCGATAACAATACACAGTTTCTTGAGTATAATCGGCTGTTTAACAGTCATTAAGTTTTCAAATTTTATAGCATTTGGCTGTCTAAAATAGTACGGTTTTATATATTTGGTTCTTTGTTCCTTGAATTGGTTACAAACTAATAAATAATGGAATTCGTCACCGACGTCATGTTCGCAATACATACACCGTCTTTCATTTAAAGGTATACTTTGCCATCTTCCAATTTCTATTGGAAGCCTATGGTTTCGTGTGCGGAACATAAAAAATCGTTTACAAAGTAAGGGAGGCAATAATGTGATATATGGGCTTTGTTCAAATGTGTTTTTAAACATTCTATAAATAGTACTCGATGATGAGATATTAACAGTCGATGACCATTTTTGTATAAATATATCCTTCAATTTTTGGTTTGATGATTTTACCAGCCATTTGGCATTACTAAAGCTCTGTGAATACCATATTCCAGAGAAACCTAGAGAACATATTTCGTTTTTAACATTGTTTATCCACTCTGACTTTATCATTTTATTTTCATGTAATGCGTGCACAACAGAATATACTAGGGAGGAATGTTTATTATCCATTTCACAAGCAATGAGTTTAGACCAGAATGAGATGATTCGTGTTTTAATATCGATAGATAGAGGCAGTATTCCCAATTCTCCATATATCATATCGGACGGAGTTGCATTTTTAAGATTAAATATATATTTGTAAAATTTCAGTTGAATTCGCTCAATTATGTCGATGTTACCGAAACCCCATAATTCGGAACCATATAATAGTACCGGCTTTATTGTTTTATTAAAAAGGTCAATTTGCATATCAAATGGGAGGTCTAAACAGCGTATCTTTTTTAAAAGGGCAAATAATGCCTTATTTCCTTGTTCAGCTATATGTTTTTTCGCAATTAAATAGGAACCACTGCGACCGAGCTGTATGCCAAGATACTTGTATTCATTAACTATTTCAACAATTTCATTATTTAATGTAAATTTAAGATTTTGCTTAAGTCTGCCTTTGCTAAAAATCATTATTTTTGTTTTCGATGTATTAACATTTAGTTTCCATTCGGTGCAATATTTTTCAAAGCTGTTTAATGCATTTTGTAAATCATGTTCATCATCACTAAATATTACGGTGTCGTCAGCATACAAAAGTACAAATAACTTTAGATAGGCATGAATATCATCCACATTTACATTGCACGCCACACCATTTATATCCCTATCTAAGTAAGATTCAAGATCGTTGAGAAAAATTGAAAATAAAAAGGGTGAAAGGTTTTCACCTTGCCTTACACCGTTATTACAACCGAAGAAGTTTGTAGAACCCTCGTTTGTTTTGACTTGCGATTTAATGTCATTATATAAACTGTAAAGCATTTTCCATTTATGCCACTTTGCAGCAATTTGTACCAAAGACCATCTCTCCATACGTTATCAAACGCTTGTTTGAAATCTACAAAGCAACAAAACAGTTTTTTCTTACTATTTTTAACTATGTCTAGCAAGCAATTAATAATAAATAGATTATCTATAGTCGAGTGTTTTTTTCTAAATCCTGCTTGTGTAGATCTTAGAAGTTGAAGGTTTGTAATCTGTATTTAACCATGGCGAAGTGACGAAGCATGTCGTACGAGATAAATGTATTACATAAATGCCTCAATCCACCACGACTGTTGTGTACCAATACACGAGTAAACCTATTGTTATAACGCAATTGCCAATACATTACTCATTATTACAAAAGTGATTTCCTATCCACAGGAAACCACCTCCCAATGCACCCAAACCGACAGTTAAAGACCAGCAGCAAGGTATTGAGGACACTATGTATGGTATGTATATTGACTAGGGATTATGGCAATATTGGGCAATATGACACATGGACATTGTTTTAGCATTATCTATACCAGATGGTACGAAATCAACAATACGTGTATCCATCCTTTGAATCCTAGTTATAACCTTCTATTATACATGTACACATACGTTCATAGAAACTCTACAATAGTTTCATTTAAACAATGCCTCTTCAGAAGGTTTGTTGCATTGTAGACTTGTTCATAAAGAATGAAGAATTATCTTAACTTGGAAAATGTGGTTCTATTGTTAGCTTTGAAATAAAGTTAACACGTTAATAAATACGTCACGCCATGTTTTTTGTTAAATGGATCCATCACAATTTAGATGGAGGATTTGTAAATCAGATACGATAGTAAATGTCACGTAAGTTGTCGTATCCAAGACGTGTGTAGATCATTGCTTGCTTACTACTCTAAAATGTTTATATAGGATCATTAATCATGCCATTATTTGCGTTACGTAATACCACTACATGCAGTAGATTATCGAAACTATATATTAGTGGTCAATGGCCATGAGCATATCATAGTTAACGCCTGCAAAATGTCGGAGTTAGTACTTCGTAATTATGTTTCGGTAGTTGCGCTCTATGAATGCTACACTTTCTGTTCTGCTATAAGTTGTATTTACTGTTATATACACTGTTCTCTTACTGCAAGCAATGTATCGGTTTAAACATCCAATGAACTATAAGTGACACCCTGAAGAGGTAACATTGGCTACACTGCTACGTAGTTTTACTGCATTTACCTTTTAAGTTGTAAGGGCGACTTTAAATCAATAAACACTTCAGGACGGGTGAACACACAGACACAACTATGGTAATGTGATATGTATTGCATGATAGCTGTTTATTCGCGTATAGTACTGTATAATGTGTTAGTGATCAAGCCTGGTGGGTTTCTTTATTCACTTGAACCTGGTTTAAACCCGCAGCTGCTTTTTGCCAAGGAGGTATCTCGAGGTCAACCCTCTTATATGTATGGAGCTCTAATACATAACTACTTAAATATTGCCGCTTTCGTTTATATACAAGCGAAAGGGATCGGTCACGCACGGGTTAATCCAACATTAATAAAAACAAGAGTAAAATGGTCTTAAATAAAATCATAACACCCAAACCCAATGGCATCATATGTCCGCACTGCACCACTAACAAAGGACATCAATCATTTACAGTACAACGGTGGACGCCGCCATCTCTATCATTATATAGACATGTGGCTAATTTGTTTTTGATTATTTTTGAAACAGTCACTCTAATGCGAAATTGTAATATGCAGCGCAGTTTCAGAAAATATTTGTTTTATTTAAATAGATGTTCAACAAGTATATTTATCTGTAAAGAACATACGTTTGTCTTGAATGTACTATGTCAAATATGGAGGTAATAAAATAAAACCTTCATACGTCGACATTGTTATCAGAAACACTTTCACAAAAGTAAATCATGTTTAGATGTAGGATTTGTTAAATAGTCAATACATATTCAGTCAAGAAAGATTTGTTTTTGAAAATATTAACAAAATTGAACGTACGAATTAAGCAAAACAACAGGTAGGCATTAATAAAATAAAATATTGACGCCTTGGCATGTAAAAATGTTCCGGTAGTAACAGAGGTGTAGTTCCTTAAAGGCAAGAGAGAGCAAAACCATAATTTCAAAATGCATGGAGTTGAATGGAACAACTCTGGATAACAGTCATTTTAGTAATTGCTGTTTTCTTTGTTGTTTTCTCACGAGTGTCAAACTTTTAGCTTTTTCTCAAACACAAAAGTACGATGTTTAAACACATTTATAACGTTAACGTTATTAGCAACGTAATATTCGTAATGAAGGTGATGATAAAATGTTCGAGAGCACACTGTCTTTTGATTCAGTATATGTAATACATAACATCATCGACCATTCGCTGCGAAGGACACATGCGACCACCACAGCAGTTTTTGTATCATCCCACTGTATCGCTCTATGTCAGATAATATATCGGAAACGTTTACGTTTCATTCTGCACATACACAACTGGTGAAATACATTTAGCACCTGATATTGTGGACTGTATTACGTATTTGATTGTATATGCATGTGTATATAAGGCTTTCCTTTTATGTCTCCTCCAAATAGTTGACATAAAGGGGAATTACTTTAAGTTCTTAATAAGTGTAATCCGCAAACGGTCCGAGTCATATTCTATTGACCAATTCATATGGTCGGATTGCAATATCAACTTATTTTGTATAAATAATTCCTTATCATTATAATCAACTGTAATTACCCACTTTTCATTCTACAAACACAATTTAACATTTTGAATAAAGATTATGACACACAAACATCATTTACTAAATTTTTGCAAGCATAATCATTATGATGTTTACTGCATACAACTTATAATGCTGCATGTATTTGCCTTTATTATAGATCGGGAGAGCTCACAGCTGTCTGGTGATACACATGCTGTCCTATGTGCTTTGTTGGAAAGACTCGAATTGACAAAATGGTTTCCTGGTAACATTTCTATTAAAAATGTAACATCTATCGAAGAGTATGAAAGTTCAATAGCTATAAAACATATTTCAGCTGTACCATGGCTAATTATTAAACGGATATTAATGGCGAACACACATGCCCGAGACCACACAGTTGACGAGTATATTCGCAGTAATACAAGCCATCGAGACGATGATGCTGATGAATACGACAACGACATTGATGAGTTATGTCCTTTGGACGTGTTTATTGCTATATTTCATTGCTGTGATGCTTTTCTTAAGCAGTTCTTGTACAAGAAAATGTTTATGTGTAAATTCGCGGTTCCTTTTCTGTATAAAGAACCCATCTATGGCAATTTAACTGTGCCAACTTGGCCTCTAAGACCAATAGGTATTGAATGGATAGATTATAATGGGAAAGCAAATGAACATTTAGTTCTAGACCAACCAACAAAAATCATAACATTTGCACGCTTTGGAAGACCTGCATATTCAAAATCCAAGCTTTTAAATCATATTCTTTCTGACCATAAAACTGACACTTTTTTTAATGCAGAATGTCCTTTAGGAATGTCTGATAGATCGCTAAGTGTGGGATACGTCGAAGCGTCTTGGTATATTCCAGCAGGTAAAAAGGGGTCTGTGTTTAATGAAGTTTTGACATTCGTTAACGTTAGGGGAGACTTCTTGAGAGATTTCTCTAAACATGAGTTTACACTCATACAACAACTGTCTAATATGTTTGTTATCGTGGTAGATGTTCAAACATTACGAGCATATATGAATCATGTTACGAAAGCAGTAGAATCAATACAATTACTTATTGTAATTGTAACTAATTCGGGACATATAGAACGTACCGAAGTGAAGGATTGTGTTAGTCAGTTAACACAAATAATACAAACTGAAAGAAAGGAAGTTATCATTGTGTTGACACATACAAATAAGAAAGAAAGAAATGCGTCAGATATGGAGAAAACGATACGTTCACACCTAGAGGCGTTGTTAGACAAAACTTTACCAACAGAGTTGAATACGCGTTTTAGGCATTTGAAACAGTTCGGCATACACTCAGATGAGGAAATACCAGAGTGCAATTCAGGCAAATCTTTAGCTGAAGCTCTATTATCTAAGATCGAAGAAAGTGGACCACAGGAGAAGTGGAAAGCAAACGTTACGCCTCTCCAGTACAATTACTGGAGGCAATGGAGCATACTTAAAAAGAAACTACATAGGTCCTTTAATCATGTCGATGACACAGAAACAATAAAAAGCCAGATGAATGATCTCCGAAAGTCACAAGTTGGGAATCAATCTGAGACAATGAAACTCTTTATAAAATCTGTTATTTCTACTGTTTGGAGAAGAAATGAAATATTGTACTTAATAGAGTGGCTTAAAATTTATCTCGATGATAAGTCAAGATGTTTTCTTCCTAGCATGCGGAAAAAATACAATGATGCATGGAACAAATTAAAACAAATGAAAAGTCAAACTAAAGAAACAGATGACGTATTTTTAAAACAAAAAAAGCTCGTTAAAAAGTTAGAAGAAGAACTTGCAGGGGCATCATTTGGTATTGAACACCTGTTTAGAGAAATGGGTCAAATATACGAAGCATTAGTATCGGCAAATATGTCAAAACAATTACGACTAGACATTTCAACATCGATGGCAAAACTTATAACGTACGGTCAGCCTTTAGAACTGTTAGACGGCGATGCGTCAAACATACCAACAGACTGGGTAAAGTCTGTATTAAGTGCAGTCAAAGACCTAAGTGGTTGCAAGAAAATAATGACACTGTCAGTTCTTGGTATTCAAAGTTCTGGTAAATCGACATTGCTCAATACAATGTTCGGTTTACAATTTGCAGTGAGTGCCGGAAGATGCACAAGAGGTGTGTATATACAATTACTCCAGGTCTCAAATCCATCAGACAAGCCTTTCGATCATGTAATGGTGATTGATTCTGAAGGTCTAAGAGCGCCAGAATTGCTTGAACAGAAGAAGGATCACGACAATGAATTGGCGACATTGGTTATTGGACTAGGTGATATCACATTGCTGAATATTAAAGGCGAAAACACGAGTGAGATAAATGATATCCTTGAAATAACGGTTCATGCTTTTCTTAGACTGAAGGCAACAAATAAAAATCTTGACATCCGACAGATGTGTGTATTTGCTCATCAAAATGTAGCAGCAATTAATGCCCATGATAAAATGATGCAAGGTATACAAAAACTTGAGGAAAGTTTGGATAAAATGACGAAAGACGCGGCTATTGGAGAGAATATTCATGACATAACTTCTTTCAATCAAGTCATTAAGTTTGATGGATCAACGCACGTATGGTATTTACCAGATCTTTGGCAAGGTGATCCTCCAATGGCTGCAACAAACGTGGGATATAGCACAAAAGTAAGTGAGTTAAAATCCAGCATTCTGCAGATGGCAATTTCAGACAAAGACACGTCTTACAAAAGTATGAATGACATCTTGAGTCATGCAACAGATTTATGGAAAGGTATTTTGGCCGAGGATTTTGTTTTTAGTTTTAAGAACAGTTTAGAGATAAAAGCATATTTGCTTATAGAAACTGAATACAAAAGATTGGCATGGCAACTAGAAAATTTTGTGCAAATTCAGACACAAGAAAAGTCTAAGAATAAGTTTAATACATGTAAAAATGACAATGAAGTAAAAACCATGTATGCAGATGTATTGGAACGTTTGTCTACACAAATAGACGAAAAAACTACTGATCTAAAGACGCAACTTGAATTGTTTTTTGAAAACTGTGACTATCGTGACATTGTCGTAAACTGGAAGCAAAATAAAATGTTAAGTATGCATTCGTTATCTACAAAACTCAGTCTTTCTATGGAAAATGAATTATTGAACTTCGCCAGAAAGCGGAAGCTTCAAATAGTGTTAACAATATCGCGTCAACATCATGAAGAACGATTGCACGAAGAATCAATACAACTTGCAAAGTATTTGAAAGGAAGAGATGTATCTCAAGCCGAAATCAATTCAGAGTTTGAAAAGATCTGGAACAAATGTATTCAAGGTATACAAAGTAAAAGTGAAGTACATTACAGGCCAATGAAATCTCTATTTACTGAGAACCTACGTACAATACTTAGTACGGATGCATCTTCACTTTCAGCAACACTACTCATGTTTAAAGATATCGAAAGCCAGCAAACATTTACACGGCTATATGGTTCATTTGACTTCACAAAAATAGGAACAAAGGATATCAGTACTCAATTTATGACAAAGTGTGCCAACGTAGTATTTAAAGGAAAAGATAAGCTACAATATCTAAAAGAAATTACCAATTCTATTTTTAAAAGCATAGATATTAACATCGAAGAACTTATGCAGGAAGACAATGAAATAGGTAATATGCATGTTATAGCTTTTCTTCACACAGTGACCGTCTTGGTGGAACAAGCAACTAAAGATAGCAATAAAAATGGTTTTATTTTAGCAACTTCCTACAGATGTAAGGTGTATGTGTACATAAGTTGGCATGCTGCTAATAAGTTTAAGCAGCACAATGAACGTTATGAGGCATCTCATGGTGTCAAAGTTCAGCTGGAAAGATATAAAGTGCAAGTACGTACACGATTTGAAGATTGTTTGAATGAACGCAAGGCGGAAGATACGGCGGCGAAATTATTCAGGTATGAAGTAGAAGCATTCGTAACGGAGAATGTAGAAGAAAGGTTAACGGTAAGGGTAGAAAATGCCCTTACGATGTGCTTACCTACTTTGAAATTCCATTTAATCACTGACATTCTTACCGATCTTGTTGAAAACGCCTCATTTCGTAAGTTCATAGACTATATACAATCTCCTCAAACCCACGCAAAGATGTTTATTAGTAGAAAGTCCACGGACTATTTATTCAACAGCGAAACGCACACGTATATTGATCTAGCTTTAAATGAGCTATCGGGCATTATTTCCGATATCAGTTCAGGGATTATACACGCTAGTAAAACATGCACTAAATCAGAAGGCAGTACAATTGATGACTGGATAAAACTTTTCTCCAAATCCCTAAAAGTATGTAATATTGAAATTGAAAGGTTTAGAGACGTTAAACGAGAACATGTGGTTGACTTTGAAAATTTTCAGAGAATTTTGCAATCCGAAATGAAATTTGTAGAAGCATCAGTCAGCCAAGTATTTACAGATCAGACTATAGAGACAATACAATGGAAGAACACAAACCCATATACGTCAGTGTTTGATCGAATATGGGGCTGTAAAGCCAATTGTGAATTTTGCGGAGAACCATGTTCGAAAAGCGCCGATCACATACAGGGCAAACCTGTTAATCATACATGTATACAACATAGGCCTTCCGGTGTTAAGGGTGTGCGCGATTCAGGAACAAAGGAAGTTAGTTTGAGCTCATGTAATTTTGATATTCAATCAACATCAACGCACAAATGTGGGGTCTTTGATTTTCTTTGCAACCCTATTGCAAAAGTAAACTGCTCTAATGGAGTGCATAAATATAAAGAATATAGAACTTATCTTTCCTCGTGGGAAATTGAACCTTCTTCTGACATGGAAGACACTTGCAAAGTATGGATGTGGTTTATGGCAACATACAAAAAAGACCTTGAGAAGTATTACAAATACAAAGTTAATAATATCCCAATAACATGGGCCTATATCACGAAGGATGAGGCATTAGAAAGTTTGAGGCAAGTGTATAAAGCTTGAACATTAAATAACGGATAGACATCACAAGTACTGTACACCTCCCGCCATCCGTAAGAATCGACACTTCCTCACTTACAAATCAAGCTCCCAGTGGGATTCAAACCCGCAGCGGTGAGAGGCGAAGGTTTACAACGCAACGTCGTTAACAATTCGGCCACGGAGACGCTAAAAAGCACACATACGCGCATACATACGCTAGATCTCGCATAAAATGTGCTGAACTCTGCCCTACTAAATAAATTGTTGTGAACTCAATAACTTCGAGATTTAATGCGTGTCAGTGGTAGTGACGTAACATATCACATATGACGTCATCTATTCATTGAAATTATGAAGCATAGAGGGGCGTTAAAAATGCAATGCATTAATTTGGGTTATGCGACTAAGTGGAAGTGAAAGTGAATGGGGCCTAATGGTATAGACCAGACCCACCCACCCTGACAGTTGAGAACTGCATTTTTCATGTTACAAATGCTTAGTACTTGTTATGTTTAATGTTTCCAACATTAAATGTAACAAGTAGATCTACAGTACTAAGCAATTGTAAACATAAAATGATTAGTTCTGTAACAAAGTCAATCTCTGCCAATTCAACTTGGTATAATACTTTTATTAACAAATGCAGGGATTGTACGTATTTAATTTACAGCCGAACAAAAATGAATGTAGTATATTGGTACTTCTTCAATAATCCGAGCCTTCTCTGATCTTACCAGCCCTTTTTACGATTTTGATATTTCATCTGGATGTGTACCTAAAAAGCCACAAAAAAGGCTTTCAGGGTCAGTGAAGGCTCAGATTATTCCACCAAAAATCTTTTTTACTTAGATCGGCCTCCATGTTCTTAGCTGGAAGGATTTCCATCACATACTTTCATCCTGCGACAACCATCCCCGCTCACACACACACAGCAAAATTCCAAAAGAAAATGAAAGGAAGGGGAATATTAACAAATAACAAAAAAACGAAAAGAAAAAAGAGTAAAACATGTTAGTGAATTGCAGGTTCAATCAGTCACTTATGTCACCAGTCACTTATGATTGAAATGCGAACTCAGATGTGTATATATATATACTGTATATATCAAAATTACCAAGATGGATGCCTTCTATTCAATGACTATGGCCCCATAATTGATGAAGAATTTTCTAGTTGGTATGGCATATTTAGGTAAGCCAAGGTTGCAAAAACGAAGCATTAGGCCATCCTTACAAAATTGTTGGTTGGCTGTGCTCCGACCCAAAACCCAAAATGTTATAGGTAGGTAGGTGAATATTTGTTTTTTCCGAAAAACATAAGAATTCTTAAAATAGCAAAAAAAAATGGTAAGAGAATTGCAATAAAAAGTTTTGGGTAGGGCTATTTTTAGTGAGTAGGTCGAGCACAGCAAACCAACATTTTTTTACGGATGGCCTTATGTATATCTGACCTGATCGCTAAACGACATTTACACACAACTAATAGCAAAAAGAAAAATCCGAAAACACGAGTCTCTACTTTCTCCGCTATCCTTCTATACTATCGTAATGGAAGTGCAAATCCCTGCATTACAAAGCCATCACATCACGATTATACAGAAAAAAAGTTCATCGCTACCCAAACTTTTATTTAGAGGCTTAAAACTATTCAAATTGCCAAAATATATCTGTTTTAATCCATTATGTAACTACAAAATGCATTGGTGGTCGCCCCTTCAACCAAACAGATAAACATCCCTTCATTGTTTTAATGACCTGTTCCGTAAGTCATTCCATCCGCCATCTTGGAAATAGTGTAAACACAATTTACATGGGGATTCAGGGGGTAAAATGAACTTTTGTGGATTTCGGGACGTTTTGTCAACCGATTTAGATGGCGTGGAGATCGCTGAAAGCGTCAAAACACCACATTTCTATTGTTTGTAAGTTTTAATATGAAATTTCCGTAACAAAAAAAAATTGCTCTGGACCTGGTGAAAAGCACAGTAAGCATGAGTATGAGATATTCTCAGTAGCTCGTTGTCAATATGCATAACAATATGCGATAATTCTTAAAAGAACTGCATGACAGATACATATTAAACAAATGTTTACCAACCTAGTAGTAAGTCGCCGTTGATACACGACATTTCTTTTTTATCGGTACATGAGCGTAACTCTATTGAAGAAGATAAACGGTCGTATATCATAGGTACATGGTTATTGTTGCTAAAAAAAAAGAGTATGATAATGGACCTTTGGAAACGGCCGAGCACGACACATACGAAATATTGCAGTCTCGGTTTGATTGAGACTGTTCATGAGTGGTGGTGAAATATGCTAGCTACCGCTCATGCCCTCTAGCCCCGGGTTGAGCAGAACTCAATATTCATAAAATCAACAGCACAAAATTTTAACCATCCCGAAGATGGCATGCATATGGCGGTGGACATAAACCCGCATATTTAGAAGGAAGTACAAACAATGTTTTTTTCTAAATTTTAGAGCTTCGAGGTTTCCAAAACACGCATATCATGCATATCATGCATCAAATCTATAGAATCATGCAGTATGTTTTTCACAAATCCAGTTAATTTCTTGATGCGACAGAATAATTATTATGCAGATTGAGACTTTTTGTTTGTTTTTGAAATACGATGAAACCACATAAATCATTACGTTGTCTGAGTATTAACTTTCATACCCCATCCAACCCCTTTTCCAAGAATCAAAAACGGGGATGGCTAGGGTATGAAATACAACCTTAATTTAGATTTTAAAAGTCTGCACATTGTAAAATTAAAACATTTAAAAGTAAATTTTATACAGGTTATAACAGTTTTGTCAGTAAAACATTTACTTAAAACGTGTTTTATTGTCGAAATATCCCTTATAAAATCGTGCCGATATAGGTTTTCCCATCGCTTAATGAAATTAAGGCGGGACCACGTAAAGATCGACGACGAGAAAGAATGGTAGGTCATTCTCTGAGATCAGAATAGCATATTATACATGTAGTATTTATATATTCTGGTTTTGTCTAAATCGGATGTAGGACATGTGGATGTGTTTGCAATTTAACAGCTTTAATGTGTGTTGTTTTGTTAGTTTAGAACATGTTAATATGATAAATATCGTATTTTATATTCGTGTATTTTAAAATGGTTGACCTTTTTTAGCTTACATAATATTACGCAAACATAAAAGGCAATGTTTTACACTTGACACTGTCCGGTGTTATTGGGATAACAATATGGTAAATGTGAGGTTTGGTGCAACCTTATATATGGTTTAAACTCCCACCGGCCTTTTTCACCACTGACAGTTCCAATACGGTAGCCCTATTGTCAACCCGTTTGTGTTTATGATGTCATTAACCTTGTCTTTTATTTATCATTGTAATTGTCGTTTGTTTCGATGCGTGTTTTTGGTAGACCGTGGTTCTTGAATGCTACATTCCATGTTCCACTTGTATATATACACTTGATTTTTACTTTACCAGTTAGCAGTGCAAAATAAACGTTAACATTATTCTGAAGTGATTGAGAATGTATAATATTGTTATATCATCGACAATT
The DNA here is from genome assembly GCA_037043455.1 of Cyrtodaria siliqua. Taxonomy (NCBI): domain Eukaryota; kingdom Metazoa; phylum Mollusca; class Bivalvia; order Adapedonta; family Hiatellidae; genus Cyrtodaria; species Cyrtodaria siliqua. The sequence goes on from JAWPHD010014086.1 coordinate 49,073, forward strand.
AATATGTATGCATAAAAACACGTTTGATTAGTATATTGGCAATATCATATGTTTAAACAATTAACATGAAGCAATTGATAAGTATACGAACTAGTTTTAGGCATATCTAATATGCATTACTTTTTATGTACTGTACGTTTTGGTCTACACATATATTAGTGTTTAATGTATTTATATAAATGTTTGAAATATAATATAAAGTTATAATCGGAACAGTAAGTGTGTTGTCTTTATTTGTTTCTTAATGCTTGTATTATATTATAACCGACCATGAAAACATTTACAATTAAGTACTTATACCCAACATAATATTACATCTAATAAAAGTTTTAACCTGATGGTTCCCACAAATTACACCAATATGAAAATATACGTATTTTTAAATAAAATTAAATCGAATCGACGCTCAATGTAGGGGCGCCACTGACCTCATTTCCACATAACGTTAAATTAATAAAATTATTATTTTAGCAAAGATGCTTGTCTTGTTTTTTAAAGTTACTTTTTATAGCGTATATTTCACTAAGCTATTCCAGATATTGTTCATACCGTCCCTTTGCCCACCATCACAAAAATAAGTTAAAACGGGCTAACATCTGGCGGCGACGACGTTGTCGGTAGAGGTATCATGTTATGGTTATGAGGTGGTCGCTTTCGTAAGACAATACTTTTTAGGTAGAGGTTCCTGCTAAAAATTTAGATTTTCGTCTCGGCAGTGTTAGACCTTTGATAAAAGAATCATTCTTTAGATAAGAATTGCTAAGGCAGGGGCTATTGATGGTAGCGGTCGGATGTAGCATGTATTAAGAGATGATGGAATAATAATAAAATAATACATGTTAAGGCCGATAAGGAATGTCTTTCAGAGGGATTCTTTTCCGGGTATTTGTATATATCCTGAAGGGAGATATTTAGGCGCGGCTTATGGTAAGACAATACGTTAAGTGAGTGTGCGGGAGTGGGGTTAGGTCACTGAACAAAGGAAACCATTTTATGTTCGGACAGTCAGGCTGAGGCATTTGGGCCAACCACCAACCATTTCCTTTATTATTTAAGGAACTACTTTCTTAAGTGAAGATTGGTGGTGCCTTCGGATGTCCTTTAGAAATAGTTTTTTTAGATTATAAAGCGAATGTAATATTGCAACATAAAATGTCAGTTTCGCTAGCCTAATAATTTTAGCCCAAAACTACTCTGCTACTTTTGTTATCGTTTTGTAATACTTGCAAATTGTTAATTAAACTGTTTTGAAAATGTACAATATGTTCATGAATTTGTTGACATGCGTACGCATGTCTTCTTCTAACTCTAAAGGAAATGCTTTTTAACTACACGCGATATTTTAGATTTTAGCCTCATCAAAGACGCCAATTATTTTTATTATAAAAGTGTTTTACGATTTCTTTTCAGATTGAAACGCAATTAAAACATAAATCGATTTATTTCTGAATTTATTATTACAATGACGTATTACATGTTTTGTTTGAGATAAAGTGTTGTTTAACGGCTAATCAACACAAATGGTATATTATGAATATCCGGGAGCGGAAGAATACGTATGAATCCAGGAACCATGGCATACTCTTACTATCAAATATATTTCTGTGATCCGTTAGCGGGATCGGATTTAACAATCAGATATACGAGACTGCCCAGTTCATTAACGAAGCTATTGAAAATGTAGTGAATTTATAGAAAGGACACACCGGAGAAACGATAAGGATCGAAACCCCGACTGCTACAGACGAGCTTATATCAGGCACACGTTTCACTAAGATGTCCATATAACGTTTAACATTAGTATTTAAGCTGGTATGAATTCCGATTACCTTGGTTTAGAACAATTTATATTAATGTTTAATATTGCGTCGTTAGTAAACAACGTTAACAATATGAAAGACCTATTTTCGAAAGTAACACCCCGCACACTCCACAACAACTCACCCGTAATCTCAAATCGATTTTGAGAGAAAAACAAAAGAGAAAAACAACAACACCTTTTGTCGTGAATGTACAGATTATATGGGTTTGTTGAACAAGGTAGATAATAAGTGCATAGCAAACACATACTGAGACGTAAGCGTAGTGTCCCATTTTATTATAAAGCACATATTATAAGTGTCCACGCAAATTGCGATTACACGGTCGATTATTCGCAAATGTTGCATAACTTTACACATAATATATGCTCTACTGAGTTAATGCCTATACAGTATAGGCTATAAATTGAGTTCAAACCATCGACACGATGGCAGAAGACTAATTATATCAAACAAAAGTTTAATTCAGATTTCCATATACGGTTTAAAGTGTAATGCACCAAACCACTAAGCATATACATATTAGTACAAACAAGCAGACATTACTTTCACTTAATTTGGCTAAAAAGAACTTTCAGCAGTGTCGTTGACATCTCCTTTATATGTGGACAATTTTAAAGCATTTATTAATAATTGAAAATAACACCTGTCGGAATGACTGGTATACTCTAAATACAAGTGTAGCATGGTCGCTGGCATTGCCTTTGTGTTTGTCTGTATTAAATCAAATCGTTTAATTGAAACTAACATATAACAGAATAACTGGTGTACTCCAAATACCAGTTATCGGACGGTAGCGTATGGCAGCAGATGAGATGGACATGATACAAAACAAATGGGTATGGTATCATCGATTTGGTTCAGTTAAACACATTGATGGGCTACGCCCATTTCGACGTTTAAATCAACCCTACTCGATGAGACCATACTCTGTTACTTAAATTAAACATGTTTAAGTTGCGTCGCCCGTACACATTGAAGTTGATAATGGACAATAAATTCATTCCATGTAGAGCATACATATCAGACTAATACACATTACATACTGAATACATTAGGGTAGGTAATGATCTGTGTAACGTAGTTTGGTAAACAACGTAGATAATAACTGTGTTCAGACAAAAGAACCAAAAGGGTAGCGTCTCATTTAAATGTGTCATGTATTTAATTACAACCTTCTGGTTACATACAATTGTAAAACAAAAATCTCAATATTTCGATATGATAATATGCTAAGCCTTGTTGTTTGAATTGGCCATGCAAAATGCGAATAAGTAAGCGGTCAGTGATTCGAAATGGGCGCATATTTATCCACAAAGTATGCGCTGTATTGACTCAAAAACTATATACGTCAGGCCATCAAAACAGACGCAGGGTTTGCTAGGAATACCATAATTATAAAGTTTTAACATTTTAATGAACTAAGTCACTAAACATGAGTAAATGTTTAAGAAGAAATTAAATTCATTTATTTTTTTCGAATTCGATATATTTTTGAGGTTTGTGTGACCTTAAATTAGTATACCGGTTAAGTAGGTGCTAGGGTACGCGGGAGGTGTTGAATCGTATCATGATTACCAATCACGAAAACACTTAATAATACATAGTTTGCTACTTTTGTCTCTTGTTTGTGCTTATTATTCGTTGCTCAAAAAGACAAGCATTTCAGTAATTATTAGAAAACACGTGTGACTGCTTTAGATTTTGCCGTACGCACACACGCGTTTATATGGATGCAAGCACTTCAAAAGTTACGTCCATCCCTTAATCTCTGAGTCAGAATTTCTCTTCCACACCCACGGTCCAATCCCACCACCTGATGACGAAAAACACTGCTTCTTGTAGAACTACATTAACAAATAACTGATGAACTTTGGTTAAAGCTCCACAGCTACAGATGCTATGCTTAAACTGATTACTACAACTCACGAGTATAAAGAAGTCACGGATGAAGAGGTTTCATTTCGACGTTGACATATCACAATTGATTTAGCCTTCGTAAAGGTAGCATCGATATATATATGGCCTCCGAATAGATTTCATAAAATAAAATAGTTGCCCGGGATTTAAACCAGGCCATTGCAGTCTTTTTCGCAAAAAACGAAAGTATTAAACTACTGTCTACGGCTCATAAACGCTTGGCTATTTACAGTCTCCATATGGGAAATGTTGTTGATTGAATGATGTTTACGTCGTTTCCAGCACATTTTAGGCTATTTCTGACAGTCGATCTTTAGACGTGCAGACTGACAACCATCATTATCCTCGGTAGAACCAGTATTAAACCCAGTATTATTCTTTTCCTTCCACCTCTGCTCTCCAGTGGAGGAAATGGGGTAGGTAGGGTATGTATACCCCCCGCGTCAGTAAGAATCGAAACTTTCTCACAGCGGAGATGTGTATATATGTGTGGGGGATTAGGTGGGGGCGTGTTAATTTCGCTGATATCAATGTGTCAGTCATATCATGCATCTATCAATGTTGTACCCGACCTGTGAGTGGGGGTGGTGGTGGGGGTGGGGTGGTGGTGGGCAGCGTGCACACCCAGAGAAATGAACAAGTGTACAAATGTACATTCCAATTGATTGTCTAATTTGCATTATTCGAATTATAATATACCCAATGTTGGTACGGGATCTGTCTAATTTCCTACTCCGGAGAATTACTTTCTGTCTAAACCCCGGGATATTCCTAATCTTTTTGGAGGAAAACATTAATAGGTGCATCACGCGGTGTCTGCTCGTAGCGATAAGCTCAGTGCTCAACGTTATAGTGCTGCCCCTCTGGAATACCACGCCGTACCCCACAGTCACATTATACTGACACCAGGCCGACCAGTCCTAGAACTACATTTTAATTCTGAACATCGAGCAATGGAGCTACTAGTACTAGTTTGTATTGATATGTTCACCGTTTCAGGGTTTCGAATATCCAGTGTACGATTAGACACGATGCACATAGGAGAATTCTTACTTATATTTGTCCTCACATGAACGTATGTGTCATCACACAAACACGCAAACGCACGCAAACGCACACATTTACTTTTAGACATCGAGCAGTGCACATCTTACATGTACTCAGGTAGTATTAGCACTTACAGGCGAAAACATGTTTGGGACTCGATTATGTAAATAACCATGCGTTGTGTAATACTATTCATTATTATTTTAACTAAGACTCCGTCTCAACGTTTTAATGTCGATTTATTATTTAGCTGATAATAAGCGTGTGCGCGCGGGTGCGATATAGTTATTACGTAATTTAGTATTAGCAAATCTACAACATAACAACCATGCTGTAATGGTAATACCTGTATGTATAATGTTTAATACGGTAGGTTTTGCACAATTACACATGGTATCAGATATCCATAGATTATTATTTTCGTCATTAAAACAAAACCTAATCGTTTGTGGGTAAGGATTTAGCTTTTATCATACGTTAATTATAATACGAAATTATCTCACTGGTTCCACGCCTCTTGCTCTTGATCTTGCTCTGCGATGGTCAGCCCTCTTCTCGGCGTCAAACGGATGATTTCAAAAGTAAATGTGTTACACTTAATATGTAGAAACAAAACATTTCAAGAATAATACATGGGACTTTATTAAAGGAACAAACAACAATCTTGAAGAAGAGTACACGAGAAACGGCAATCTTGAAGAAGAGTACACGAGAAACGGCAATCTTGAAGAAGAGTACACGAGAAACGACAATATTGAAGAAGAGTACACGAGAAACGGCAATCTTGAAGAAGAGTACATGGGACTTTATTAAAGGAACAAACGACAATCTTGAAGAAGAGTAGATGGGACTTTATGAAAGGAACAAACGGCAATCTTGAAGAAGAGTACATGGGATTTTATGAAAGGAACAAACGACAATCCTGAAGAAGAGTACATGGGACTTTATTAAAGGAACAAACGGCAATCTTGAAGAAGAGTACATGGGACTTTAATAAAGGAACAAACGGCAATCTTGAAGAAGAGTACACGAGAAACGGCAATCTTGAAGAAGAGTACACGAGAAACGGCTATCTTGAAGAAGAGTACACGGGACTTTATTAAAGGAACAAACGACAAGCTTGAAGAGGAGTACATGATACTTTATTAAAGGAACAAACGACAATCTTGAAGAAGAGTACATAGAACTTTATGAAAGGAACAAACGGCAATCTTGAAGAAGAGTACATAGGACTTTATTAAAGGAACAAAAGACACTCTTGAAGAAGAGTACATGGGACTTTAATAAAGAAACAAACGGCAATCTTGAAGAAGAGTACACGAGAAACGGCAATCTTGAAGAAGAGTACAAGAGAAACGGCTATCTTGAAGAAGAGTACACGGGAATTTATTAAAGGAACAAACGACAATCTTGAGGAAGAGTACATGAGACTTTATTAAAGGAACAAACGACAATCTTGAAGAAGAGTACATAGGACTTTATTAAAGGAACAAACGACAATCTTGAAGAAGAGTACATGGGACTTTATGAAAGGAACAGACGGCAATCTTGAAGAAGAGTACATAGGACTTTATTAAAGGAACAAACGACAATCTTGAAGAAGAGTACATGGGACTTTATGAAAGGAACAAACGGCAATCTTGAAGAAGAGAACATGGGACTTTATGAAAGGAACAAACGGCAATCCTGAAGAAGACTACATGGGACTTTATTGAAGGAACAAACGGCAATCTTGAAGAAGAGTACATGGGACTTTATTAAAGGAACAAACGGCACTCTTGAAGAAGAGTACATGGGACTTTAATAAAGGAACAAACGGCAATCTTGAAGAAGGTTACACGAGAAACGACAATATGCAAGAAGAGTACACGAGAAATGAAAATCTTGAAGAAGAGTACACGAGAAACGGCAATCTTGAAGAAGAGTACATGGGACTTTATTAAAGGAACAAACGACAATCTTGAAGAAGAGTACATGGGACTGTATGAAAGGAACAAACGGCAATCTTGAAGAAGAGAACATAGGACTTTATTAAAGGAACAAACGACAATTTTGAAGAAGAGTAAATGGGACTTTATGAAAGGAACAAACGGCAATCTTGAAGAAGAGTACATGGGATTTTATGAAAGGAACAAACGACAATCCTGAAGAAGAGTACATGGGACTTTATTAGAGGAACAAACGGCAATCTTGAAGAAGAGTACATGGGACTTTATTAAAGGAAAAAACGACAATCTTGAAGAAGAGTACATGGGACTTTAATAAAGGAACAAACTGCAATCTTGAAGAAGAGTACACGAGAAACGGCAATCTTGAAGAAGAGTACACGAGAAACGGCTATCTTGAAGAAGAGTACACGGGCCTTTATTAAAGGAACAAACGACAACCTTGAAGAAGAGTACATGAGACTTTATTAAAGGAACAAACGACAATCTTGAAGAAGAGTACATGGAACTTTATGAAAGGAACAAACGGCAATCTTGAAGAAGAGTACATAGGACTTTATTAAAGGAACAAACGACAATCTTGAAGAAGAGTAAATGGGACTGTATGAAAGGAACAAACGGCAATCTTGAAGAAGAGTACATGGGACTTTATGAAAGGAACAGACGGTAATCTTGAAGATGAGTTCATAGGACTTCATTAAAGGAACAAACGACAATCATGAAGAAGAGTACATGGGACTTTATGAAGGGAACAAACGGCAATCTTGAAGAAGAGAACATGGGACTTTATGAAAGAAAGAAACGACAATCCTGAAGAAGAGTACATGGGACTTTATTGAAGGAACAAACGGCAATCTTGAAGAAGAGTACATGGGACTTTATTAAAGGAACAAACGGCACTCTTGAAGAAGAGTACATGGGACTTTAATAAAGGAACCAACGGCAATCTTGAAGAAGAGTACACGAGAAACGACAATATGCAAGAAGAGTACACGAGAAACGAAAATCTTGAAGAAGAGTACACGAGAAACGGCAATCTTGAAGAAGAGTACATGGGACTTTATGAAAGGAACAAACGGCAATCTTGAAGAAGAGTACATGGGATTTTATGAAAGGAACAAACGACAATCCTGAAGAAGAGTACATGGGACTTTATTAAAGGAACAAACGGCAATCTTGAAGAAGAGTACATGGGACTTTATTAAAGTAACAAACGACAATCTTGAAGAAGAGTACATGGGACTTTAATAAAGGAACAAACGGCAATCTTGAAGAAGAGTACACGAGAAACGGCAATCTTGAAGAAGAGTACACGAGAAACGGCTATCTTGAAGAAGAGTACACGGGCCTTTATTAAAGGAACAAACGACAACCTTGAAGAAGAGTACATGAGACTTTATTAAAGGAACAAACGACAATCTTGAAGAAGAGTACATGGAACTTTATGAAAGGAACAAACGGCAATCTTGAAGAAGAGTACATAGGACTTTATTAAAGGAACAAACGACAATCTTGAAGAAGAGTAAATGGGACTGTATGAAAGGAACAAACGCCAATCTTGAAGAAGAGTACATGGGACTTTATGAAAGGAACAGACGGTAATCTTGAAGATGAGTTCATAGGACTTCATTAAAGGAACAAACGACAATCATGAAGAAGAGTACATGGGACTTTATGATGGGAACAAACGGCAATCTTGAAGAAGAGAACATGGGACTTTATGAAAGAAAGAAACGACAATCCTGAAGAAGAGTACATGGGACTTTATTGAAGGAACAAACGGCAATCTTGAAGAAGAGTACATGGGACTTTATTAAAGGAACAAACGGCACTCTTGAAGAAGAGTACATGGGACTTTAATAAAGGAACCAACGGCAATCTTGAAGAAGAGTACACGAGAAACGACAATATGCAAGAAGAGTACACGAGAAACGAAAATCTTGAAGAAGAGTACACGAGAAACGGCAATCTTGAAGAAGAGTACATGGGACTTTATGAAAGGAACAAACGGCAATCTTGAAGAAGAGTACATGGGATTTTATGAAAGGAACAAACGACAATCCTGAAGAAGAGTACATGGGACTTTATTAAAGGAACAAACGGCAATCTTGAAGAAGAGTACATGGGACTTTATTAAAGGAACAAACGACAATCTTGAAGAAGAGTAGATGGGACTTTATGAAAGGAACAAACGGCAATCTTGAAGAAGAGTACATGGGATTTTATGAAAGGAACAAACGACAATCCTGAAGAAGAGTACATGGGACTTTATTAAAGGAACAAACGGCAATCTTGAAGAAGAGTACATGGGACTTTAATAAAGGAACAAACGGCAATCTTGAAGAAGAGTACACGAGAAACGGCAATCTTGAAGAAGAGTACACGAGAAACGGCTATCTTGAAGAAGAGTACACGGGACTTTATTAAAGGAACAAACGACAAGCTTGAAGAGGAGTACATGATACTTTATTAAAGGAACAAACGACAATCTTGAAGAAGAGTACATAGAACTTTATGAAAGGAACAAACGGCAATCTTGAAGAAGAGTACATAGGACTTTATTAAAGGAACAAAAGACACTCTTGAAGAAGAGTACATGGGACTTTAATAAAGAAACAAACGGCAATCTTGAAGAAGAGTACACGAGAAACGGCAATCTTGAAGAAGAGTACAAGAGAAACGGCTATCTTGAAGAAGAGTACACGGGAATTTATTAAAGGAACAAACGACAATCTTGAGGAAGAGTACATGAGACTTTATTAAAGGAACAAACGACAATCTTGAAGAAGAGTACATAGGACTTTATTAAAGGAACAAACGACAATCTTGAAGAAGAGTACATGGGACTTTATGAAAGGAACAGACGGCAATCTTGAAGAAGAGTACATAGGACTTTATTAAAGGAACAAACGACAATCTTGAAGAAGAGTACATGGGACTTTATGAAAGGAACAAACGGCAATCTTGAAGAAGAGAACATGGGACTTTATGAAAGGAACAAACGGCAATCCTGAAGAAGACTACATGGGACTTTATTGAAGGAACAAACGGCAATCTTGAAGAAGAGTACATGGGACTTTATTAAAGGAACAAACGGCACTCTTGAAGAAGAGTACATGGGACTTTAATAAAGGAACAAACGGCAATCTTGAAGAAGGTTACACGAGAAACGACAATATGCAAGAAGAGTACACGAGAAATGAAAATCTTGAAGAAGAGTACACGAGAAACGGCAATCTTGAAGAAGAGTACATGGGACTTTATTAAAGGAACAAACGACAATCTTGAAGAAGAGTACATGGGACTGTATGAAAGGAACAAACGGCAATCTTGAAGAAGAGAACATAGGACTTTATTAAAGGAACAAACGACAATTTTGAAGAAGAGTAAATGGGACTTTATGAAAGGAACAAACGGCAATCTTGAAGAAGAGTACATGGGATTTTATGAAAGGAACAAACGACAATCCTGAAGAAGAGTACATGGGACTTTATTAGAGGAACAAACGGCAATCTTGAAGAAGAGTACATGGGACTTTATTAAAGGAAAAAACGACAATCTTGAAGAAGAGTACATGGGACTTTAATAAAGGAACAAACTGCAATCTTGAAGAAGAGTACACGAGAAACGGCAATCTTGAAGAAGAGTACACGAGAAACGGCTATCTTGAAGAAGAGTACACGGGCCTTTATTAAAGGAACAAACGACAACCTTGAAGAAGAGTACATGAGACTTTATTAAAGGAACAAACGACAATCTTGAAGAAGAGTACATGGAACTTTATGAAAGGAACAAACGGCAATCTTGAAGAAGAGTACATAGGACTTTATTAAAGGAACAAACGACAATCTTGAAGAAGAGTAAATGGGACTGTATGAAAGGAACAAACGGCAATCTTGAAGAAGAGTACATGGGACTTTATGAAAGGAACAGACGGTAATCTTGAAGATGAGTTCATAGGACTTCATTAAAGGAACAAACGACAATCATGAAGAAGAGTACATGGGACTTTATGAAGGGAACAAACGGCAATCTTGAAGAAGAGAACATGGGACTTTATGAAAGAAAGAAACGACAATCCTGAAGAAGAGTACATGGGACTTTATTGAAGGAACAAACGGCAATCTTGAAGAAGAGTACATGGGACTTTATTAAAGGAACAAACGGCACTCTTGAAGAAGAGTACATGGGACTTTAATAAAGGAACCAACGGCAATCTTGAAGAAGAGTACACGAGAAACGACAATATGCAAGAAGAGTACACGAGAAACGAAAATCTTGAAGAAGAGTACACGAGAAACGGCAATCTTGAAGAAGAGTACATGGGACTTTATGAAAGGAACAAACGGCAATCTTGAAGAAGAGTACATGGGATTTTATGAAAGGAACAAACGACAATCCTGAAGAAGAGTACATGGGACTTTATTAAAGGAACAAACGGCAATCTTGAAGAAGAGTACATGGGACTTTATTAAAGGAACAAACGACAATCTTGAAGAAGAGTAGATGGGACTTTATGAAAGGAACAAACGGCAATCTTGAAGAAGAGTACATGGGATTTTATGAAAGGAACAAACGACAATCCTGAAGAAGAGTACATGGGACTTTATTAAAGGAACAAACGGCAATCTTGAAGAAGAGTACATGGGACTTTAATAAAGGAACAAACGGCAATCTTGAAGAAGAGTACACGAGAAACGGCAATCTTGAAGAAGAGTACACGAGAAACGGCTATCTTGAAGAAGAGTACACGGGACTTTATTAAAGGAACAAACGACAAGCTTGAAGAGGAGTACATGATACTTTATTAAAGGAACAAACGACAATCTTGAAGAAGAGTACATAGAACTTTATGAAAGGAACAAACGGCAATCTTGAAGAAGAGTACATAGGACTTTATTAAAGGAACAAAAGACACTCTTGAAGAAGAGTACATGGGACTTTAATAAAGAAACAAACGGCAATCTTGAAGAAGAGTACACGAGAAACGGCAATCTTGAAGAAGAGTACAAGAGAAACGGCTATCTTGAAGAAGAGTACACGGGAATTTATTAAAGGAACAAACGACAATCTTGAGGAAGAGTACATGAGACTTTATTAAAGGAACAAACGACAATCTTGAAGAAGAGTACATAGGACTTTATTAAAGGAACAAACGACAATCTTGAAGAAGAGTACATGGGACTTTATGAAAGGAACAGACGGCAATCTTGAAGAAGAGTACATAGGACTTTATTAAAGGAACAAACGACAATCTTGAAGAAGAGTACATGGGACTTTATGAAAGGAACAAACGGCAATCTTGAAGAAGAGAACATGGGACTTTATGAAAGGAACAAACGGCAATCCTGAAGAAGACTACATGGGACTTTATTGAAGGAACAAACGGCAATCTTGAAGAAGAGTACATGGGACTTTATTAAAGGAACAAACGGCACTCTTGAAGAAGAGTACATGGGACTTTAATAAAGGAACAAACGGCAATCTTGAAGAAGGTTACACGAGAAACGACAATATGCAAGAAGAGTACACGAGAAATGAAAATCTTGAAGAAGAGTACACGAGAAACGGCAATCTTGAAGAAGAGTACATGGGACTTTATTAAAGGAACAAACGACAATCTTGAAGAAGAGTACATGGGACTGTATGAAAGGAACAAACGGCAATCTTGAAGAAGAGAACATAGGACTTTATTAAAGGAACAAACGACAATTTTGAAGAAGAGTAAATGGGACTTTATGAAAGGAACAAACGGCAATCTTGAAGAAGAGTACATGGGATTTTATGAAAGGAACAAACGACAATCCTGAAGAAGAGTACATGGGACTTTATTAGAGGAACAAACGGCAATCTTGAAGAAGAGTACATGGGACTTTATTAAAGGAAAAAACGACAATCTTGAAGAAGAGTACATGGGACTTTAATAAAGGAACAAACTGCAATCTTGAAGAAGAGTACACGAGAAACGGCAATCTTGAAGAAGAGTACACGAGAAACGGCTATCTTGAAGAAGAGTACACGGGCCTTTATTAAAGGAACAAACGACAACCTTGAAGAAGAGTACATGAGACTTTATTAAAGGAACAAACGACAATCTTGAAGAAGAGTACATGGAACTTTATGAAAGGAACAAACGGCAATCTTGAAGAAGAGTACATAGGACTTTATTAAAGGAACAAACGACAATCTTGAAGAAGAGTAAATGGGACTGTATGAAAGGAACAAACGGCAATCTTGAAGAAGAGTACATGGGACTTTATGAAAGGAACAGACGGTAATCTTGAAGATGAGTTCATAGGACTTCATTAAAGGAACAAACGACAATCATGAAGAAGAGTACATGGGACTTTATGAAGGGAACAAACGGCAATCTTGAAGAAGAGAACATGGGACTTTATGAAAGAAAGAAACGACAATCCTGAAGAAGAGTACATGGGACTTTATTGAAGGAACAAACGGCAATCTTGAAGAAGAGTACATGGGACTTTATTAAAGGAACAAACGGCACTCTTGAAGAAGAGTACATGGGACTTTAATAAAGGAACCAACGGCAATCTTGAAGAAGAGTACACGAGAAACGACAATATGCAAGAAGAGTACACGAGAAACGAAAATCTTGAAGAAGAGTACACGAGAAACGGCAATCTTGAAGAAGAGTACATGGGACTTTATGAAAGGAACAAACGGCAATCTTGAAGAAGAGTACATGGGATTTTATGAAAGGAACAAACGACAATCCTGAAGAAGAGTACATGGGACTTTATTAAAGGGAACAAACGGCAATCTTGAAGAAGAGTACATGGGACTTTATTAAAGGAACAAACGACAATCTTGAAGAAGAGTACATGGGACTTTAATAAAGGAACAAACGGCAATCTTGAAGAAGAGTACACGAGAAACGGCAATCTTGAAGAAGAGTACACGAGAAACGGCTATCTTGAAGAAGAGTACACGGGCCTTTATTAAAGGAACAAACGACAACCTTGAAGAAGAGTACATGAGACTTTATTAAAGGAACAAACGACAATCTTGAAGAAGAGTACATGGAACTTTATGAAAGGAACAAACGGCAATCTTGAAGAAGAGTACATAGGACTTTATTAAAGGAAACAAACGACAATCTTGAAGAAGAGTAAAATGGGACTGTATGAAAGGAACAAACGCCAATCTTGAAGAAGAGTACATGGGACTTTATGAAAGGAACAGACGGTAATCTTGAAGATGAGTTCATAGGACTTTCATTAAAGGAACAAACGACAATCATGAAGAAGAGTACATGGGACTTTATGATGGGAACAAACGGCAATCTTGAAGAAGAGAACATGGGACTTTATGAAAGAAAGAAACGACAATCCTGAAGAAGAGTACATGGGACTTTATTGAAGGAACAAACGGCAATCTTGAAGAAGAGTACATGGGACTTTATTAAAGGAACAAACGGCACTCTTGAAGAAGAGTACATGGGACTTTAATAAAGGAACCAACGGCAATCTTGAAGAAGAGTACACGAGAAACGACAATATGCAAGAAGAGTACACGAGAAACGAAAATCTTGAAGAAGAGTACACGAGAAACGGCAATCTTGAAGAAGAGTACATGGGACTTTATGAAAGGAACAAACGGCAATCTTGAAGAAGAGTACATGGGATTTTATGAAAGGAACAAACGACAATCCTGAAGAAGAGTACATGGGACTTTATTAAAGGAACAAACGGCAATCTTGAAGAAGAGTACATGGGACTTTATTAAAGGAACAAACGACAATCTTGAAGAAGAGTAGATGGGACTTTATGAAAGGAACAAACGGCAATCTTGAAGAAGAGTACATGGGATTTTATGAAAGGAACAAACGACAATCCTGAAGAAGAGTACATGGGACTTTATTAAAGGAACAAACGGCAATCTTGAAGAAGAGTACATGG